>JAHBCN010017683.1:0-18115 GCA_019359885.1 Listronotus oregonensis
GTGAAATTCCAGTTATTACGTCAAGGCCAATATTTGACCTCTGTTGAAGCTCAGTTCTGTATTGAAAAGAACGGGTGCTCTGAGGTTCCCTAGTTTCTTTTTCTTTGTAAACAGAACCATTTCTGTTTTCTTGGGATTTACATCCATTGTTACATGCCTGAACCAGCAGCATTAAAGGATCTCGCACTAATAACATTAAAATCCAAAATAAAAATTTTTTTTTAAGATTGTAGTATATTAGATTCCTACACCTTCAGTCTGGGAGGCCACCGCAAAAAACCAAGCCATTAAAACTCTAGCTCTATAAGAAAGGTTATATACATATTTTTAATAAAATGGGTAAAAAAAGAGATATAAGCAAAAAAGTAATTTTGGCCATTAAAAATTTCGCCAATAACAATTTTTTTTTTTTGGTACAAGTAAGTATACCAGCTCCGATCCATCTAAAAATTAATTCAAAATGTTCTATTTAATAAATAAAACAAACTAATATACATGTGCCTCGGGCGGGGGGATAACCTGGTGGCACCGATATTTTTTTTAAATTTTTTTTTAACCCAATAACTTTACCCATTCAGATTCATAAAACTTTAACAAAAAAAAAGTATTTTAATTGAAAAAAAAAAATAAAAAAAGTCCTTTTTAATTGGGTGTAATATTCCTGACAGGACGCTTAACATTTCTCGATCTTTTACGATTTTTTTAAAGTAAAAAAATGCAATTTGAACCTGCTGAGCTGAGGCAGCAGTGCGGCTTTGAATTGACTATAGTTCGTTGTAATGTAAAAAAAATGTATCATATTGGCTTGATTTTTTGCGGCCTCCCGGACTACTACTGATAAAATTTCTACAATAATTTGGGGGGTCACCGGTTATATGTTTGACGTGATTTTGTTATCTTGAATAAAATGTGATTCCAAATTTCCAAAATTTATTTTTACTAGTTGCTAAAGTTGCATTTTTAGTAAAAAGTACCATAAGGCTTACATATTTTTAAAACCGCTTAGGGTACGATTATAAAATATGGTAATTAAAAACGCGTACTTCAGAGTTCTTTGGTATACGGAGTTAAACAGTAATATTGGTTTTGTTGCTAGGTTTCCCCGATTTGCTCTACAGGTAATGTTTTTTTTCTTAAATGTGGTATTTAATTGTATAACATTTGATTGGGCGTGCCAAATTTATTAGGATTCCATATTTTCAAAATTTCATCAAACAACATCCCATTTTCAGTAAAACGATATAATATAATCTTTAAATCGCAAAAGATGCGTTTACAAAATTGGGTATCGATTGAGCATGCGAAGTTGTCAAGTTTGACTGTGTCGAGTATTCGTGTAAGGTGGGCTGTTTTTTTAACATATAAATCCGCTTCTTCTGTCAGAGGTTGCATGATGCTGGCTTGGTATTTTTCCATTTTCTAAGTTGATGAATTGTAGGGACTAACTATTGGTCTGAGAGGTACATCTGACTTATAGATCTTGGATAAGCCGTATAATTTGGGACTGCTTAATGTTTCCCTGGGGACTAACTTCTTGTTTAGTTCGGTATCGGTAGGAACGGCATTGATTGTTGACTTGGTAGTTTTTCGCAGGTTCATGGTTGGATTGTTTTAAAAGGGTTTATAACAGTAGTCGTTGAGGATGGTCATAATTTTTTGATGGTATTATGGTTTTAAGAGCTTGTTGTTCGGTGGAGATTAAGTTGTCTTGTGAAAGCTTATCTGTTCTTAATATTTTAACAATGTCTTGTCTTATTTGTTCCGCAGCTTGTTCTGTTACTGATGATAAGCATATCTCGACGTTGGCAATTTTGTCTTTGGTTGGTATTGGTTTGGGTGCAGATTACCTCAGATGCTTATTTCTGTTTCTGGGGGCTGGTACGATGACATATTGTAAACCGTCTTGTTTCTGCTGATTGCTGTTCGTTTTCTAGACTCCTTTACTGTAAGCTTTTAAACTTGTTAAGAAGTTTTTCTGAGATCCTGAGATCTAAAGTATTCCATAGCGGGTGGTGAAATTTATTGCTCAGGATAGGGTGGTGTTGGAATAGACCACGTTCTACATCGCTGATTCTGAAAAAAAAAAAATATATATATATATATATATATATATATATATATATATATATATATATATATATATATATATATATATATATATATATATATATATATATATATATATATATATATATATATATATATATATAAGAAAAAACCCGACGACAATCAGCGATGTAGAACGTGGTCTTTCAACACCACCTATCCTGAGCAATAAATTTACCACCCGTATGGTACTTTTTTCTCGGGATCTCAGAAAAACTTCTTAACAAGTTTAAAAACTCATAAAGGGGTGTAGAAAAAAAACGCAACGCAGAAACAAGACGGTTTACAATAAGGGACCAGCCCCAGAAACGAAATAAACATCTGGTATCTGCACCCCCCCTACCAACCAAAGACAAAATTGCCAAAAAAATCGAGAATGCTTATATCAGTAACGGGAAAAACTGCGGCAAAAAAAAAGCTTTGATATAAGAACAATAAGCTTTCCAAGACAACTTAATCTCCCCAAAACAACTCTTAAAAACCCTTCCATCAAAAAAGCCATCTCCCACTACTGTTATAAACCCAAAACATCAACCATGAACCTGCGAAAAACTCCCAAATCCCAAACTCCGTTCCCACCGATACCGAAATAAACAAATTTGTCCCCCGGGAAAAATTAAGCAGTCCCAAATTATACGGCTTATCCCAAAATCTATAAGTCAATGTACCCCCGAAATTCCCCAAATTTATCCAGAAAAAGGAAAAAAAAGCCGCCTCTGACAGAAGAAGCGGTTTTATGTTAAAAACCCCTTAAATTAACGAAACGCCCCGGTAATCTTTTTGAACGCATCTTTTCATTAAAGATATATTATAGCCCTGCAGTACGTTTTACTGAAAATGGGATGTTGTCACATCTCCCAGATGAAATTTTGAAAATATGGAATCCTAATAAATTTGGCACGCCCAATCAAATGTTATACAATTAAATACCATATTTAAAAAAAAAACATTACCTGTAGAGCAAATCGGGGAAACCTAGCAACAAAACCAATATTACTATTTAACTCCGCATACCAAAGAACTCTGAAGTACGCGTTTTTAATTACCATATTTTATAATCGTACTCTAAGCGGTTTTAAAAATATGTAAGACTTATGGTACTTTCTACTAAAAATGCAACTTTAGCAACTAGTAAAAATAAATTTTGGAAATTTGGCATCACATTTTATTTAAGATAACAGAATCACGTCAAACATATAACCGGTGAACCCCCAAATTATTGTAGAAATTTTATCAGTAGTAGTCCGGGAGGCCGCAAAAAATCAAGCCAATAGATACATTTTTTTTACATTACAACGAACTATAGTCAATTTAAAGCCGCACTGCTGCCTCAGCTCAGCAGATTCAAATTGCATTTTTTTACCTTAAAAAAATCGTAAAAGATCGAGAAATGTTAAGAGTCCTGTCAGGAATATTACACCCAATTAAAGAAGGCACTTATTATATATGTATTTTTTTTTCAATTAAATTAGCTTAAATTTTATTTTAGTTTTAAGTTTTAAGTGAATCGGAATGGGTAAAGTTATTGGATTAAAAAAAATTAAACAAAATATCGGTGCCACCAAGTTATCCCCCCTTGCCTCGAGGCACATGTGTATTAGTTTGTTTTAATTAATAAATAGAACATTTTGAATTAATTTTTAGATGGATCGGAGCTGATATACTTACTTGTACCCAAAAAGAAATATTGTTATTGGCGAAATTTTTAATGGCCAAAATTACTTTTTCGCTTATATCTCTTTTTTTACCTATTTTATTAAAAATATGTATACAACCTTTCTTATAGAGCTAGAGTTTTAATGACTTGGTTTTTTGTGGTGGCCTCCCAGACTAAAGGTGTAGGAATCTAATATACTACAATCTTAAAAAAAATGATTTTGGGTTTTAATGTTATTAGTGCGAGATCCTTTAATGCTGCTGGTTCAGGCATGTAACAATGGATGCCACCCTTGGCACTAGGAAATTGTTCAAATCATCTGGTGTATTATGCAAAATAAACAGAAAATCCCTAAAAAATAATAACCATCCTTAAACAATGTAATTGGTTTTAAAACTAAATAAGTATGCCTTCGATAGCCGACTTTAGTTTTGTAAAGTGATCGGTGAATTTATTAACAATACTTAAAATAAAATATATTAAATACCTGCTATTTGAATAAAGGTTAATTTTAATTAAATAAAAACAAAATATATTTTGCCACATCCACTATGTTTAGCTGCGACAGTTATTTAATGGAACAACAACATCTTTAAACGTTAAAATGACAAAATAAAATTATTTCTCGTAAAATCTTATTGAAATAATAACTTTTTAATTATCATTTTATTGTTCCTTAAAGCTATTTTAACGCACTTGTTCGTAAAAGAAAAATAAATTAAAATATACTTAATTTTAATGCATTTATTATGTGCATTATTAATAAAATCTTTTTTATCTAAAAAATTTACATAAGTCGCACATATATTTTGTTTTTCATTATATAAAAAAGAGAATTCTTGCATCCGCAAATTACTGGTAAAAGTAACGTGAATATAAATAGTATTAACTTCAGCGTAATAATTATTCTTTTTCTCCAAAATTTTTCTTGCTATCATCCGCTTGTTTTCGATCGAATTTCCTACATAGCCTTTTGCCATTGAAATTGAAAACAAACCTCCGTGTCTTTTCAGCATCAAATTGTGTACTCCTGAATCCGCAAGCAAGGTCGCAGAACACCGTCCAAAGTAGTGCCCACTATAGGCGTTTGCATAAGTCCAAGGAATTCGGCAATCTTCTTAGGTATAGAACCAACAGTATTTATACCCATTGGTTGTATAGTGCATTTAAAATTTCTATACGCAATAAAAAATATTTCATTTTTTCCTCTGATATTTTAAATATTTTCGAAACATTGGTTTTTCTATTTAAAATGGTGATTTTAATAGACAACGTAGCATCTTTAATGTCTTTTATCTGTAAATAAGTCAACTCTTCTCCAAAAATTCCAACGATTAACCGTACTATCTTTCATAAATAATTTTTGTCGTCAAATTCTTTCAGGAATTTTTTCAACCTCTTCTTTGAAAAATATTTTGGTCTTTTCTCGGTTTATAATCACTTGTTTTTCTTGAGAAATACAATTATATTGGTATATTTACTATGTCCACATTTTTATTGAGATAAATTGTGTGCAGCATTAAATAAGTACATTATAAGTAGAAGGTGCGCGTTTTAAAGATAGCTAGGACAAATAAGCCACAATATTTTTTATCTAAAATATTAACTACCTTTTTTTCTGCGCACCAAGCATTAAATTTTTCGTAAGTTTTCTGATACAATTTTTTCGATTTCTAAGGAATTAGCGTGCCTAAAGTAGCTTCTGCTTTATTTTCTATATTGGAGTTTTTGATTTGTTAGAATTATTTTTATAATTACACATATTTGGATTTAAGATATGAAATTATAACCTTTACCACTTTAACTGACCAATCGACAAAGTTTGATTTTTGTACATATCTACCAATGCTTAGCAATAAATACCCACTTTGTGTATGGTAATTTAAATAGTATGGCGATCATAAAAATTTTTTTTTAATAAAATTAATAACACACAGATTTAAGCGGCGTGCGGCCTCGTTTGGCAATCATCACATCGCATGCCTAAAAAAATACTATTTTGCAACATGTATTAAAAATAGCTATTATTTTTACTTAAACAGCACAACGTTATAAAAAACACATTTTAATTCTAAATGTTATTAAAGAAATAAAATCAAAATTGAGTTAAATCAACGAGCGTTTATTTCCAACTAACTTTAAACTCACACCTACTCCTATATCTTTGAACACCTTATTGTGTTTTTGTTTATATTTTTGTCTTAGCGGATGTCTAAACATTTACCAGCAACATTTTGGATGACGGGTCTCTTTGTATCATATTTTTACATACTATGTCAAAAAAGATATCCCAAAAGAAAGCGTTCTTTCGGGATTTTTATTAAAATGGTTTATAAAGATTTTAAGTGGTTTAATGGTTGTATTTTATAACAGTTTTATTAACGGTTTATTTTCTAGGTCTACTTGACTGTTAAGCACAGTTACAATATTGCCTTTTTTACGCTTAAGACTGAGATATTTGTAACAGTTGACTTTTTCTAGATGTTAATACCTATGATTTTGTTGTTAATTTTCCATAAAAAAGTTTTTTGGGTTTTGTTTCTCCGTTTCTAGAGTAAATTTTATTTTAGGATAAATGGGTTAATTTAAAATAGAAAAATTTAATACACAAGAACAGCTGCCACAACTAATGAAAACATATTAATCTCGATGGTAAAATTTTGGAATAATTAAAGAATATTAGTTATTTAAAATCGTGCAATTATTGGAAAGTAAAAAGACCATTATTTGATCATGTTTCATCAAGGTAGCGCACTATGTCATTTCGTACAACCTGTGCGTCAATTTTAGGATGGGATTTTTTCGCAAAGCTAAATTGAAAGAAAAAAACATACTGAGTGGTCGCACAGGTCACCCGATCTGAGTCCGATAGACTTGTCTATGTGGTCATCTGAAATCTAAGAATTTTAATATTATTGATTAAAATTTTAATGCAAAATTTTAAGGTGAGACATAACTTAACATTGATGAGATCTTTAAAGTGAAATATCCCCTCGCCCTTGTTCATAATTGGGGTGATTTGTATCCCTTCGTTAAAGGGTTGAAGGTACGAGGATAAAACATAATAGATGTCCCCTCCGAAATAGGTCCGAGCGTTTCTTTGAATTTCTATTTTAAAAAACAAAAATCGAAATGTTAAGTTTTTTTTTTAAATTCTGCAAATTTATTATACCGAAAACCACCACAATTTTTTTAAAGAATAAACTATGGCACAATATATGTTAAATTTTTGCAATTAAATAATAGAAGTTTTCTTTTAAATTTGCAAAGTGGAAAAACATCCTTACTTAAATTCATTAATTTCCCATATAACAAGAAATTTTTGGCTATACTCTTTTATGTGACAGTTAAAATTAAACTTTTCCCAATCTTTCGGCTTTCTGTGTTCTCTGAAATTTTGTAAATTGGAAGTCAGGCAATATATGTGCCAATTTCCATTTAGATGAAGTTTTGCACCAAAGCTGATATTCTTTTTGTTTCTTTGATACACCATCTGTGTAGTTCGGAAACTGTTTAAGTATTCCTAAATTTACGCTTATATAAACTTTAGCCTTGCGTTTTCGACTTCTTTTCTCGTATACTTTAATATTTAATATCGGAACTTTGAGCGCTAATACTTTTATTTTTAAAACTATTTTTCTGTTTAGTTAACATTATAATTTAATTTGTTCTACTGCTTGATAAGATTAATTTAGTAGTGCACTTATGTTAAATATTTTCCTTTGTAACAAATAAAAGACAATTCATGTTGTTGTAAAGGAAGTAGGGTTTTACAAAAATTAAAAAAAAAAAACATTTTTAAAAACATGATTTTCATCAACCTAACTAAATACCTCTGTAAATATTATATAAAGCAATAAAAAACTAGAAGGAAAGAGTACAACTATTTATTTTTTTCCTTTATATATACAGGGTGGCCCACCCCATTCGCCTCGGTTTTTCTACGAGAAATGAAACGAGTTGGGGAAAAACTTTTAGCACGGTCATATGTGGGTCCATGAGAAGCATATTTCAAAATTATTTTGAAATATACAGGGTAATCCAAAAAGAAAGTACATATTAAAGTTAAATTTTTCTTATTGAACACCCCATATTTTTTTAAATTTTTGGATTCTATAGACCAAATAAAGGTAAGTTATTGTTATATTTTCTATACCTAAAACTGACCGTTTCTGATAAATTTAGAGAAATTTAAAAATACAGACCATAATTTAAAAATTGTTTACACCCTGTAACATATAACGAGCTGCTCGTAATTAAATTTATTGCTTAGCTCAAGGTTTAAGTTAACTATCACATAAAAGTTTTACTTTAATATTATACAGAGTGTTAAAAAATGTACCTCAAAGTTTGGACACACATTATATTAAATAACTTTCTTAAGTTAAATAGAACACCCGGTATTTAGTGGCCTATTTTGATGCGCAACTAAATTCCCTTTAAAACCATATTAGGGTTTCCTATACCTATCTCTTCTGGTTTTTATGCAAAGGGCGTTTTTATATTTGACTTATCATTTATCTTAAAAACACCCTGTATTGTAATTAAAAAACCTCTTTATTAAGGATCGCGTAGATTCGCTAAAAGCACAAGTTTAAATTTTTGAAAATAAGATGTATCTCAAGTAAAATGCAGGCAAAAGTAATAACTCCAATTTATTGTCATTTCTAAAATATTAAAGCAAATTCTTAAAAATGAGGATCGAAATATAGTAGAAGGCACACCCAAATTTTTGTCGTAATTTGATAAATTGATCTTGTTTCTTAGCAAATGTATCATACTTAATTTTTCATAATAACGGATTATTTAACAGATATAACTTTTACTACTACAGTGACGAAAATCCTAATATTTTTGGAACCCTTGATCACCAGCACAGATGGTCTGTTAACGTGTGGGGTGGAATAATTATTGGAACACGAGCAGTTTTATTTTACCATAAAGTCTGATACACTTGCTAAGAAACAAGGGCAATTTACCATATTTCGTCTCCACGATTAGGACAGGTTTGCCTTCTACTATATTTCGATCCTTATTTTTAAGAATGCTTAATTGGAGTTATTACTTTTGCCCGCATTTTACTTAAGATACATCTTATTTTCAAAAATTTAAAATTGTGCTTTTAGCGAATTTACGTGATTCTTAATAAAAAGGTTTTTTAATTACAATACAGGGTGTTCCATTTTTAAGATAAATGATTTATAAGTCAAATATAAAAACGCCTTTTGCATAAAAAGCAGAAGAGATGGGTATAGGAAACCCTAATATGGTTTTAAAGGGAATTTAGTTCCGCGTCAAAATAGGCCACTAAATACAGGGTGTTCCATTTAACTTAAGGAAGTTATTTAATAAAATGTGTGTCCAAATTTTGAGGCAATTTTTTTCAACACTCTGTATAATATTAAGGTAAAACTTTTATGTGATAGTTAACTTAAACCTCAAGCTAAGCAATACATTTATTAACGAGCAGCTCGTTATATGTTACAGGGTGTAAACAATTTTTAAATTATGGTCTGTATTTTTAAATTTCTCTAAATTTCTCAGAAACGATCAGTTTTAGGTATAGGAAATATAACAATAACTTACCTTTATTTGGTCTATAGTATCTAAAAATATAAAAAATATGGGGTGTTCCATAAGAAAAAATATAACTTTGATATGTACTTTCTTTTTAGGTCACCCTGTATATTTCAAAATAATTTTGAAATATGCTCCCTATGGACCCACATATGACCGTGCTAAAAGTTTTTCCCCAACTCGTTTTATTTCGCGTAGAAAAACCGAGGCGAATGGGGTGGGCCACCCTGTATATCCAGGGTCTCTAACCGTTTTACTTTATAACCCATAAACGATTTAAACAACAACATGAGAATGGTAGTTATACATTTTTTTTTTCATTTTAATAAACAAATTTAGTAAAAAACAAAAGTATTAAGGATCGAATTTTATTGCAATAGTTATTGAGAAGTAGTTTTCTGTTACTTGAAATTACTAGGATTTAAAACAGTTTTTCGCTCAAAAATTTTTTATATCAGGGTAAATATTTTTTGACATTAAATGCAATATTAACATATTTTTAAATTATTTCAAAATTTTCCTATTCCACCGAGACGAGCGCTAGTAATGGAGATAAGGCGAAGGCGCAAAAAAAACTATTTTAGACAATAAATTGTTTTATTTTGATCGTTCAGCAAAAATAGTTTTATACTAAATTAAAGCTGACCGAATTAAAAAAAAATAATAATCTACATTTTTTTTGTAATGCAAAGTTTTGGAGTAAAAGTTACGTGATGTCGAGGAAATTTTGATGACTAGTAAAAATCCAATAATTAACGTTGATTTTGTGTCCACCAAATTCCATGAGTAGCTTACTGGCATAATTCAAAGTTTTAAATAGTTTAGGTAAAAATATTCTGTGGATTTTTTTAAAGTTTGAGGAAATGCCATTTATTAACATAATTACCCCTAATATAAAAATATTAATTCAATTTTGGTTCTTTAAGTGTTACACGTAATTTTTATATGTATTAACATTAATTAGATGTTTCTGCGAAGTAAATTGCAGAGAAGTATCTTTCACCTTATATTCTGTGGCTAATTTGCTTCGAGAATATATTATTATTAAGTCGTCGTCCTCATCTACCACAAGTTGTTTAAACCGTATGTCGATTTGTTCTTTAAGTTTAGAGTATTTTCCTAAACCTCAAAGCTAGTACAAAATAGATCTCTTTTTTATTATTTGCTTTTCTGGTCTTACCAGATAAATATTTAATAGATATAAAGCCAGGGCTGTCAGCAATACTAGAAGGTTAACATCTTCACCAACTACCATAACGTCATTATTGCTGCACCATAGTGTAATTGCATTATCCAGTACTAGAAATTCCTCATCTTTATTTTCTTGTTCAAGATAAATCTTGGAGCCTAAATTTTCTTACGTTATAACGAAATAGACCGGCTCTTGTTTTTTTCATTGGCCAAAAATTTCTTCTGGCCAATGAAAAAAACATCGAACGTGACAGTAACATACATACACAACGAAGGACTTCAAAAGAGTTGGGACTGTTATTTGTAGCATTATCCGGGTAAACATTAAGAACGATTACGATGTTAGATTTAGAGTAATTTTTAACATATATTACGTACTTTAAGAGTATGTCAGAAAACGTATCCTGCTGGTACCACACATAGCACTGAAGAACAAAGCCACCGTCTATATCATGTACCCCGTTGCTGTACAATATTGATTTATTGGTTTTCCGCATTAAAAAGGATATAAAGCCAGTTCAACGATAAAGTATTGCTGAAAATTTTTCGTTGATTTCTTACTGATAAGGTTTTTTTTAACAAAGTGTTGATGATCCCCCCTTTTTAGTCTGAATTTAATAGCATTAATATTCTTATCGGCAATAGCTTCCATTGAAGACATGTCGACTTCATTGATAATTGATGTTTGTGCTAAGCGTATTATGTAGTGTGTTTTTTATTACAGTAGAAAACCAAAAAGCTACTTTAGATTTTGAAAACTAGGTAGTGTTAATAAAATCTATACATCATTTTCATTAAAATTACATTTTTATTGTTAACTAATTAGGCCCGTATCCCTGTATTGGCAACGAGTTGGGCAAATGGCCCCGTAATAATCTTTCTTGGAAATTTGTAAAGTAAATTAAATGTTTCCTATAGTCTTCTAAATTTGTTTAACTTCACGCGATTCTTACCCTTAAAATATGTATCTTACAAGAAAAGTAAATAATACCTTTATAATATATAATAAAGCCATCTTTAATTTAATGTAAAATTATTTTTTGCCGTACGATTATAAAGAAACAAGTTATTGGCTAAGAACTTTTTTTTGCTTACGCAATCGCTTTGAAGTACTTACCGCTAGGCCTATGGTCTTTATGTTCCTGATTATTTTTGTAAAATTGGTGGTTATTTTATTCCATAAATAGCACTTGGTTTATTTTAGATTACTATTTTAAACTTAAGTTCTTAAAATCAAATATTTAAAATTGAATTTAATTGTTAAATATATGATAAGGTCACAATTGTTAAGATAAAAAGCGCCAATAACTATTTTCCCTAAACTATATAATCTTTCGCATAATACAACACAATGAAACCAATTACTTATCATTCTTAGCCTAGCTGTCTTTTCCCTTACATTTGATAATGCATTAAGCTCGTCATTAAGAAATGTAACATCTCTGGTTGTAATTAATGTTAAATGAATTCGAGCGTGACAATACATGACTGTAATTTAAGCATGAATAGAAAAGATATCTTGGAGAACTCCAATTTCCTAGGATTTCAAGTTGACTGGCTTGATAACAAGGCACCCTATTTGGCTTCTTCTTAAGATTTGCGACTCAAATCTCGTTGTTTTCAGCACCAAGCTGCAGCAACTGCCGTCGCTTTGCTTTCGCTGCTTGATAATCTTAACTTTGGAGATTTAGAACAAACAGACCGTATTTAAGGAATAAATAGAAAGACAACAACATGATCATTATGCCTATTTGGTTAACTATTTTACCGGAACCGTGTCGAAAGTTATTTAAGCTTAAAATTTATTAAAACATATTTAAAATATGGTGCTTTATTAATAGCTTAAAGTTTATAATATATTTTTCCTTCAGCTTTTAAAAACAAATGTTTTTCAAATAGATATACTAAATACTTATCTTCAAAGTTAGCTAAGCGTTAATGCGATAAAACGCAAGAAGATTTTTTTTAAGCCAATAAACGTAAGTTGTACTAAATTTTCAGTCAAAATGAAAATATATTATGGATTCAAATGCGCCACTGGATTGGGGTTTTTAAGGATCTTTGTCTGGTTCATCCTCTTAGACCTTCCCGCATGGGTGGTCTTGCCGGTCTAGCTCTAAGGATCATTGGAACAACCGAGCCCGCTCACCCGGCTGTTGCCTTCGTCAAGGTACAGATCCCTGAAGCGAGTTTTCATGGATTTATACACAGGGTGTCCGGAAATCACCGTTCAAATAATTCTAGTGGTGATTCTAAATGGTCAATTATGAAGAAAAGTTCGTTGAAAAAATTGGTCATAAGGTTGCTAAGGCGATTCAAAGACGGCACCGGAATATAGGTTTTATTTTATATCTCTGGAACTGTTTCAGATAGCCATCCGAGTTTTGGCATATAAATTGCTTATTATAGATTTTTCAGTGTTATTACTAAATTAATATTTTAATCTGGGGCGTACCGACAGGGGAGGCCTCGATTTAATTTGTTCATATTTTATTAAAAGTTATATTTTTGCAGTTCTCTTAAGAAATTCTGATGTCGCGGTATAAATGACATACAAAAGTATTTTTGTAAAAAACCTGTTAGGCCAGTTGTTTTCGAGAAAACACTCTCCAGAGAAAATAGTGGTTGCCCAAGCATAAGAGTATTCCGGCATTTTTAAAAAGACGAGAACAATATATTTTTTTAACTACACTGTTATCAACACAATAATAATCGGATAAACTTTATTCTTAAACCTCACCTATATTAAATTCCTTTACCGTAACTTGATACTACTTTAATGTAGAATTTTTTATTATTATTGGGCGACCATGCAAACACTATTTTATCTGGAGAGAGTCTTCTCGACAACTGCTAGCCTGACAGGCTTTCTACAAGAATACCTTTTTATGTCATGAATCAGAATTTCTACAGAAAATGCAAAGATATGACGTTTAGTACAAATTTGAACAAATTAACTCGAGTTCTCTCCTTTCGGTACGCCCCTGATTAAAATAATAATTTTGAAAAAAAAAACACTAAAAAGTACCTAATATTAAAAGCAATTTATGTGTCAAAACTCATATGGCTTTTTAAAACGGTTCCAGAGACAAACCAAAGACTATATCCCGGTATCATCTTTGAATTAAGGTTTACTTGATTAAAATATCTTGTCACGTCCACATTTTTTTATTACATAGTCGACTATATGTTGTTCTTTGCTTAAAGAAAAAATGGTGTTACATCAATTATTATGAATAAACTTGTTTTGAGCTTTTCCGCCTTCTTATAGTCTTAAGTTATTTTTAGGCCAATATTGGAGTAGCCTAAACCCCAGAAACAGATTTAATGCACCAACCCAAGCAGCTAGGGTTGCCACCTGTAAAGTAAGGGCATTAAAGAAAAGTGTGCTGGGTAGGTGGGGGGGAGGAAGAGACAGGTTAGATGTAAAATTAAATACAAATTAGTGACTAAGTATAATATGGTTTATTTTTTATCAAAGACAAAGACAAAAAGATTATTAATGTTAGACACCCAATTGGGCTTACACACGTCCAAAGGTTTGAGTACAATTTGCAAATATAATAAATAATAACAAGGAAAACATAGGTTCTTTTGGCTGGACCGAGTTCTTCATTTTGCATATAGTTTTTAAGAAATTGTTTTCTTAATGAAGATACATGTGGTTTTTCCATCAATGCTCGGCGATTATTATCCGGTCTATAAGAAAAGCCCATACTTTTCAATAGTCTATAAAGACTTGTTTGACTGCCATCATATAGCTGCTTGTCACGAAGACGATTGTGTAGCGTTGGTAATGTCACATGTAATTCTACAAAATAAAACATAATTATATCGTTAAGTTAATGCAATAAAAATATCATAACTCAACACTAAAGTGTACGGAAACATAAAAAAAAAACAAATTTTACATTTTTGTAGATTTCTAAAATTTTGCTATTAGCTGGAAGAATAGACCAAAGAGAACTTGGTCCATTTCCTTTACATGAATGTTTGAATGTTTTTCTTGGGACAACTATCTTTTTCTGTTCAGAGGTGATACAAACATAAAAAGCAATATTTAAACCTAAGGTGGTATTGCGTGAAGCTAAACAACAAAGCTCAGCGTAGAAAACCCTCAAGCACTAAATGATGAAATTGGAAATGAATTTGCTCCAATAAATTTTTAATTGGTCGTGGAAGTATATTTATTTTTACCCCTTTGTAGGATAAAAAACCTAAATGCATTAAAAGTGATTTATGGCAAACTTAAATAAATAGTACAAACGTAGGTAAATACACATATAACGAAGGTATTCACCAAGCACCTGTAAAAATTTCCTTCAATTGGTTGTTTACTTAGTATTATATTGTTACCCCAGGTAAATATTTTGTTAAAAATTGTTTATTTACATTAAGAAAAAAATCTAATTAATTATTTAAAATTTTAAAAATATTAACCTCCGATTGTGCACTTGAAAGTAAAATAATTACTTACTTGCAGAATACATATCATATATTTCGTTTCGTATCTGAAAACGATCACCCTCTCTGATTTCTACCATAAGCCTCTTTCGCTTTCGACATAGTGTCAAGCAATCTTCTTTAGGTCCATTTTTATACTTTATTTCAGACGGGACAGAAATCTTCAAAACTTTAGTCGTTTCCTAATAAAATGTATTGATAGTAGGTGTACTTATTTATAATTTTTTTTTATGAAAAAATACTGAAAAATTTTAAATTATGAATATTATTTGAAAGCTGTAAAAATATTTGTTATATTTTAGCTTTTCTTTTTAGTATTAAATCGTAGGTAATATATCATCCAATTAGTGTTTTTTTTAATTAAAACATGCCACGATCGCAGTTTTAATAAAATTTAGTGCAGTCGCAAGACATCAAGATTCGCTTTTTAATAATGGACATGGACATGAGTTAAGTTGTGAGAGTTTTATGAATTTGAGAGCAAAAGTTTTAAAGTATTGTAAACTAAGGAACGCGTAGCTGTTTCGCTCCACGATTTATCGTTATTTGGAACAATAGTCCATATGTCCGTCAAATTTGTACATGCCTTAATTTAACCAAGAGGAATGTAAGATGTGGGCAGAGCATAAAAGCATGCTCTCTTTATCAAATCTTAAAAATAACAAAAATAAATAGAACAAATACAGGTTATAGTGATTTTGTATTACCTTTCTTTTATTTTATTTTACTTTTAATGAGAAAATGTTGCTAAAACAGGCGCTAACCTGTGACAAATTCACCTTTTATGAAAAAAAAAAAGAAATTTTTGAGCAAACCAAACTACCTTGTCCTGCTTTTAAAAAAATATTTTTGTTTACCTCTAATATTCAAAACTGAACCCAAAAGAACCAAAGATTACTTTCAAAAATATTTAAAAAAGTATAAATGCATTGGTAATTCGAACCAGATCCTACGGCTTACTAATCCAATGCCTTATCCACTAATTTATTGAGGCGTTGTAAACCTACTTTCGAAAATGGAATATAAACGGCAAAAGAGAGTCTCGCCCCACCCACACCTTGCATTTAGATTGGTTGAGCTAAAGTCTATAAAAATTTACACATAAATTTAACATAAAAATGTTATTTTTAAAATAAATAATTTTTAATGGCATTTCGTATTATGAGTATAATTTACCTGAAGAGGGTTTAAATCACAGTGTTCTACAAAATAGTTATAAACATTTTTTACAAATTCTTGGGCCAATTTGGGCCAACCATGTAGAAGATTATATGATGATTCCTAAAAAAAACCCATATTAATGTTTAAACTACAAAACAGTACCTTTAATATAACACTCGAGCAGCAAATGGTTTGCTAAGTTTTTAAAAATCATAATTATAAACATAGCGATTAATCTAGCAGTACTCTAACTTCCACTGTACAGCAGCTCATAAATATAAATTTAAAAAGTTATTTAAAACTACCAATTTCCCAACAACACTCCCTTTGGAAGTACATGAGATACAGTAATCATGATCATCCATTACTAATTCCTAAAAATATAAAGAATAAAATTAAAAAATTGTTTCTGCATGTTGATAAATATTACTTACTTTTTCAGAAATGAATAATTTCTGTTAAATAAAATAAAGTTCAATACCATGTATTATGTTCAACACTATATATAAATAATCAAGAAACACTAAATAACACCCAAACTATCAAAAAAACACTAAAACAGGCTCAATATTCCAAAGAATGAAGCAAAATTAGCATCAGCTGTTAACATGTCAACATCTGAAACAGAAAATAAAAATCCGAACAATCCGGCCCCGTTTAAGTGAACAGTACAAGTAAACTAACTGATTGTTTATATCGCTCTTTAACAGTTCACGTGTATTAAAAAAAGAAGCAGATATAATCGTGTTTTAAATTATGTATTTTTAATTGCCAGTTGCTTTTCTGGTCTGGTAACTTTTATATTTTGAGAACCTAAAAAAACGGTTGGCATTTGTGACAGAAGAAACGGCTTTAAATTCAAATCTTAGCTGAAATAAACTATAGTCTGTAGTAATATATAATAACTCCTAGAATTATTCGAACGGTATTTCCGGTCACCCAGTATTATTTAACATCATTTTTTGCTTAACTGTTGAACCATCTGGAAGAAAAGAACAGATACTATAAATTTAAATAATTTAAGTAATATGGTCAAATTGAAATAATGGGTAATAAAACAGAATATTGCAATTTTTAAATTATAGATGTTACTAAAATTTGTTCGCAATTTGGTTTGTACCAGAGTATTGCCTTATAATTATGTTTATGTTTAGGTAATAATTTAATAGTTAAAGATTTATAATAATATTTTTTTTTATCTTTATGACATCCTAGGGGGGCTTGTATGAAGGCTAAGTACTCTGAGTTTTTACTATTTAGATCTTTAATCCATTTTTTTATGTCCCTTTAAAGTTGCCTAAGTATCAAAATATGCAGATATTGCATTTCACGGCACCTTCTATACAACGCTGTAATGCCACCAAGGATGTTATATAAGTAGCCACCACCTCCCGTCTACAACACCTGGATAGTTTTCACGGGCGGTCACCCGTTTAATTAAATTTAAAAGTAATTTTAATGTTTTTAGGGACTACTAAATGTTAGTCGTATTTCTGTTTGCTTTCCAAACGTATATTTTTAAACATGCTTTATTATTTCTATTACACAGGCCCACAAAAAAATAAGTGGTGTGTGCTGAGTGTCGGACTAGGATTTTCTGAGGTTTTTTTTTTCGCTGAACACGAATCTAAAGGAAAATTCGGGGTCAAATAATAATAATTTTTTTTCTAAAATGTAAAACGTCAATATCTTAAAAGCCATAGGAAATACACGACACTTTATATGACATAGACATAAACAATGTATTTTTGAATGACCTTTAATTTAGGTTACATAACCTACTTATCTATATGCAATATTTCTTGAGTTATAATCAAAAAACCGAGTTTTTAGGATTTTTTAAGGTATACCCTGTGAAAAAAAATTGAAAATTATTTATTTTTTATTTTTGGATTTTTTCAAATTTTGGATTGGGATTAAATAAATCTAAATAATTTTAATTTATTTTAAATTTAAAAC
>JAHBCN010017684.1:0-18159 GCA_019359885.1 Listronotus oregonensis
CACAAAATTTAAAAAGTTTGTTTTAAAAATCCCAATCCTGTGTCACCCAGTATACCTAATATTATCGTTTATTAGTTTGAAAATAGGCAACCTGGAGTATTATCAAAAAAATAATAGATTTTGCAGATTTTAACTAAACATCAATAAAAAAACTAATTTTAAAAATAATTTTGTTTTCTGGATATATTAAATTAAATAAACAGAAATGTTCAGTTTTTCTTTAGAATATAGAAATTTTTTTATAACAAAAAAACACTTTTTTAAAAATAACATATTGCCGAATTTATTTAGAAAAAAATTTTGTAATTTTTTTTTAAGATCATATAAAAGTAGAAATTAAACTTAATCACAAATATTAGCAGCCAACCTGTAAAAGAGGGACAGGACCCCTACAGCTCTTTGTAAGGCAAGAGGATAAAGCTTTATGGTCTGAGCGCTCTGCAGAACTTACCTTAAACTTTGATGTTTTTTGACCTAGACCAAGATCACGGAAGTAAACTGATAATTTAAATTTTATCTTCTTTTGTACTTAGAACACTTTTTCTTTTACTTTTTAAATCATCGGTTTACCATATTCATGTAAGAAGGATTATTGATCTGTTTTTTTCTGTTCAGCTACTTTTGGTTAAAACATAGCTCAAGGTTTTTTTTATTTTTTTAGATACCTTCTCTACTTAAGATTTTACCTGAGCTAATTTGCTGAATTTTGATAGTGGTGATACACCAAAATGAAAAAGCAGCATTTTATATTTATTATTTTCATTTGGGTCAGTATATTGCTCTTGATCTCCTCACTCTTTTACTTTTTTTAACTCATAAAAAATAACTTTAAAACAGTTATTACATAAATATTTTCCAGAAAGTAAATTTAAATTTTGTTACTTATATTAGAGGCTTGTTCTGAAGTTATTTTCTTAAAATTTGTTTTACTGTTTTTTGTGAGTTTTTAAGAGCCACAATAGAATTGTCCACATAAATGAGTAAGTTTAACCAAAAACTTTTGTTCGTGGTACTTACATATAGACATCTGAAGTACAAAAAAAAATTGATGGTTTTTATTATAGAACTCACTTATATTAGCCAAATCCTTTACCACTGTTCCATACACTGTTTTATGACACCCTTCATTTGCATATTTTTTTAACACTGTTATTTCATATCAAAACTATTAAATTAAAACTTTAAGACACATGAATTGTCCAAGTTGTGTAACAAATTAAACAGTGTGCAACTGCAGAGCAAACATCAGGCATCTCTTAATAGATTAGTTTTATGTTCAGATATGGTTCAAGGCTGGCATAACATGAAACCAGCAAATGAATTGATACACAAACTATGTTCTAACAACATAGGGCATAATAATATATTAAATTAAGTATGAAAGCGCAATATGAAACATTTTGCAGATTTTTTAGTGTGCCAAAAACATCGCTCTAAACTGATTTTTCGTTATTTTTAAGGTGTTACATCTTTTTTCTCGGTGCAATATATAATTTTTTTTTATTTTTTAGAAACATATACATAAGAACTATAATTCGTGTAAATTTCAAATTTTTATCACCAACTGCAATACACTTATTTAGTCAAAATTAATAATTTTTCAAAAAAAAATGTTTTTTTTAATTCATAAAAATTAAAAGGTTGGTTTAATTCAATTAATATTGTTTCTGGTTATAAAACCAACCTATAATAACAAATTTAAAAAATCAGATTCTTTTTGACTCTCCCTTCTACCTAAAAAAAATCACAAAATTAGAAATTTTGCCAAATTTTACATTAAGTTTGTCCTGTGATTTTTACATAGAAAAAAAGATAGGAAAATAAACTACAAAACCTTTATTTTTTCTTACAAAAAAAATAACCAAGGTTTTTGTTTCATCCAATTGCAAAATTCGTCGAGTGCACCAAAACCAAAAGGGCCGCCATCAATAAACTGCTTAAGTTAGAAATCGTTTTTAAATCCTAATGCATAGAAAAAACAACCTGGAAAGTGTCATTATTTTTAAAAGTGGCCAAGCATCCAGTTTATCTTTTTTTGGAACACTTCAGATAGATTGGCCCAGTATTTTAAATTAAAATTTTTAAATTTTAATAAAAATTTATAGAGATTCTGAGATATTCTTTTTTAGAATTTTTTTAAGTAATATTATAAATGTTATTTATGACGGATAATTTAGTAATTATTCAAATTAAAATTGTTAAAATTTTAATATGAAATCAAAGAGATTCTCGGATTGTCCTTTTTAGAATTTTCTGGCGTATTGTCATTAATGTCATTTATGATATTACGTCATAATAATAAAATAGGACGATCAGTTACTTACGTATACCTTATACCGTTTACATGCAGCCACTGCCCTGACGTAGTATTTCCTGCCCAAATAATTCAGGCAGATTTTTATAGCAAGTAACTATTTACAACACGCTCGCCTACCGCCACTACCCAAATTATTTGTGCGCTTATTTTCCGGCAGTATGGAGGATGAAGATGTTTATGGCGACAGCGCTTTGCGTTTTAAATGTTCAGAATTATTTAAATGTGTTAAGATATGCTATGGAAAAGAAACGTCGTCATCAGAAATGGTGGATGACAGCGATTCATCGTAATAGAATTGTAAGAATTATATACCTTATTACTGTACTCGTTACGTTACTCTTCAATATAGGTTTATCCATATACGAAAATTGAAATAAAATTAAAATCCACGTGTTGCTACTCTACCTTCCGTGCAACTGAGTAGACAAAATCCTGTTAATCCCTAGTTCCTCGCGTAATTCATGCATCATGTAAACACGACGTTGCCGCTCGCGCTGCCTGTCCTTTGACTTCCGTCCAAAAAACCGCCACCGAAGGGGGCGGCGGGCAGCGGCTGTGGGCAGTGGCAGGCATAGGCAGCGGCAGCGGGCGACGTGTTTACATACTCGCGCTGCGAATTTCCCCTCCCCTACTTCCTTCACTGCCGTGGAAGTGAGCTGCGAAAACCGGGTATAACAGTAACCAGTAAAAACGGTGGCAAACCTTCCACCGAAACGTAGATAAGTATTTGCATGGGCGTAGCGAGGTACGGGCAGGAAGGGGCAGCTGCCCCCACTTAGAACAGCGATCGTTCGCTAGTAAACTGTAATAATTCTGGCGAGCTTCATAACTTGCGACGCTTCTTATAAGACCTAAGAAACTAACAGGCTTGAAGGCTGGCTTGTGAAATCTAACTGTACGTGATGTGATATCTAATATATTTTTTACATCATTTCTTACTCTAAAAAATGTCACTTATAACGACAAGGGTAGCATAGTTTTTATTGTTATAGAAAAATGAATCATAAAACGTTTTGTGAAAACCCAAAAGAACTTTTAAAAAAGTAGTAAAGAACCCTAACTAAAATAGACATAGGAGCGGAGCGGGTATTCGGGATGCGGAGTGAGAGGGGAAGCAACTGATGAGCCAATGTTGTGTGCCTTCATCGGTCGCCGCTTGCATTCATTCAAGCTATTTCTGATTTTTATATATTTTTTAATTACTACCTTCACTGCTCATGTAAACTCATATGGTTAAAACAACGATCAAAAAAAAAAAACAATTATACAATCCTGGCTACGCCCTTGAGTTGGATTTTTGGGGTTTTCTTTTTTATTATACAAAATTGTAAAATGAAACTTCCTGTCTCGACCTTGGTGGCGAGAATGTTTGCTAGATTATTACTTTCGTGCCTTAAATGGGGTTTTCTTGAGTATAAGAGCCTTATTTGACACGTATTTTAATTAAATAATTTTTAATATACCTATTTCTTAATGTAAATTTGTTACTTAGTTACTTAATTACTTACTTAGTTATCAATTTTCGAAGAAAAAAGCTTTAAAATATAGGACATTTTACACTCTTTAAAAAAAGCAAATTGCATTTACATAAAATTCAAAATCTGCATATCCATACTAATTAATGAATCAATAGAATTCGTTACTAAGTTTAAATATTAACAAAGCAACCATTCAAAAGTAAAAAAAAGTGTTAAAACGTGCAATATATTATATGGAATAAATAAAATACGTACGTGATTGTAAATGTTATTCCAGATATAACTCCAAGTAGTGGTGGTAACATAAATGAGTATCTAAAAACCATGGTTATACAACTAATTTAATTCTAGATGAAAATACCCATAATCTAAAATTCATATTAAAAAAATTAGCAGTCGATAACCTCAAGTAGCTCGAATAAGTTTGAATAATATTTTATTTGTCTATTTAACATCGAATCCTTATTGGAGTCTCTATACAAGTTAGCATTGCCTTTGAATTATAGGAACAATCGATAAATACAAAGTTCAATGACAGCAAAAAAGCTAATGATTTATAATTATATTAAAGATATGTTCTATATTGATGTGATGATTCATTTAAATTAAAAAATACTATTTGGGGTGCTGACCAGATAGGACCGCGGTTTAATCCAGGTTCTAGATTAAAGGCTTGTGAGCGCACTTTGTCGATTAGCTCTTCCGAACTTGAAAATCACCTAAAAAAAATCTAAAACACTTTTTAAGAATTAAAAAATCTATCAACGTTTGGGTAACAAATCTGTAACATTATGTCGACTTTTGTATCTTGGGACAGTCCACAAAGGTTTAATGCCTAAGTACTTAAGTACCGTGGTTTTTTTTTTTTAGTAAAGAAAGGGGGAGTTTACTGACACGAGATTTAAAAATTTGGAGATTTGGATTGAAAGAAAAGATCTTAAAAGGCAGAAAGTTACACAGCATAGAGGCTTTAAGGATGAAGGAACGAACAAAGTGGAAAATTCGGGGCATTTGCAGTTGGACTGTAAAGGGATGCATGAAAGTGGAACTGTGTTTTACTTTTGTTGGAAGCCGTTAGGGAAGGAATAATATTGGCTTACTCCTCGAAGCAGAACCAGTAAAAATACCAACAAAAAAGGAACAGGACCCCCACAGCTCGTTGGTGAGCAAGAGAAGAAAGTTGTGGCAGACGCAATTCCCCAGACATGGCAACCATATTCCAAGCATGGCCTGATTTGGTATACATACAGAGTATAGAGATTCGAAGAGGAGAAATACTTTCTTATTCGAAAAAGAAATGCGTGCTTTTTCGAACCTGCTAGGCTATGGATATAATCTACTTATTGTGCAAATTAAGATCGTCTCAAAGGTAAGCCCACAAGATTAAACAATTGCTTATAGAACTTGGTTGCTCATAGGTAAAGGATGAGTGTTGGTAGACTTTTTTCGCGATAACAAATATGATTGTGTTTTTGAAGCATTGAACTATATAAGATGACCCGATCTGAAAGTAGTTAAAGCTCCTTTGAATATATCTGCATTACCCTGCACTTGGTTTCCAAATCAGGCTTAAAGACTGACTTGAGAAAGTCAAAATTAGAATAAAGGGTACTATCGTCAGCAAAACCATGGCTTGAGTTAATCGCCAGAAAGAAAACATCGTTAATGTAGAAATAGAGTTGGTACTGTATACTGCACCCTGGAATACCCATCATTAATTTGGTGAAAGCTAGAAGACAGACCATCTGAAGTAATTGATATACGTCAATAGAAAGGAAATTTGAGAGTCAAGAATAAAGCTGTGTTATTGTAATAGGATCGTTACTTCGGTTTAAAATAAGAAAAAAATATAGGATATTCTTTTCAAAAATCAATAGTTATGTCCTTTATCTGTCAAACCGAAAGTGCTTATATTATCTATTATCTTGACGGGACAAATTTTGTCTTTTAATTCGAAAAATAAAAAAATACAAAGGAATCACCTGATATACTAAAGGGAGTTAAAAAAGTTATAGTTACTACTAGCAATAATAAAAAACCACAAACTTTAAAGAGTAAATTAAAAAAAGAACTTCTTACTACATTTAAAGACAATTCTTATATGAACTTACAATACAAACTAGCGGGGTCATTTAGAAAACAACCAAAAGGTATCAATATAATGTCATTCTAGGAAACAGATAAATAATTAATGAAAAATTCGATAGAAAGCTTAAAGTAATAATAAATAACTGTAATAGTACTAAATGACCAATGTCCAATATCCATTAGCTTTCATACTTTAAACCAAGGATAAATCTTATCAGTCTCTTTTATCTAGTCGATAGAGTGGCATAATGAAATGTAGATAGATATTTTTATATTGTTATAGCGAATTTATTTACTTAATAATTTTACTTGAAGGGCACATATGTTAAAAACGGGCTAAGTCAAATTTTATGATTTTGAAATAAAGCATTTTTAATTTTCAAAATGCTACAAAAACAGTATTTGTATCGACAAAATTTTCTTTTTACCAATATGTTTCCCGACTATCTGAGACCTGTAGATCATAAACTGCAAGTATTTTAAAAAATTATTGATGGAAAAATCAACAATTTATTGTTAACTGGTCGTGACTTTTTTCCCTAAATTTTGATATTTGAAGTATGTTTATTTCACTCAACATCAAGCGTTATCCCCACATAACTAATAGATTGAAAGAAAACTGAACTAAAAAATAATCTTCGGTATTCTTACATGAATCTGATCACCTAAAATAAATAGTTAATACTTCGATTAGGGTAAGAAATAAGCAAGATTATTTTTTTGTTTTCCTTTTTTTTTCATAGAAAAAAAATTCCCATATATTCCCAATTAATTATGCACCAGTGAGGTAAAATAATCCTGAGCTTTTTTTCCACAGAACTTTTTTAAACTCTGCACAACGCCGTCTACTAAATAGGTAAAACCGTGAAACAGCCCGTTTTTGCTTGGTACCGCACGAACTTACTTCTTTATGCCCCGGTACGGAATAATTTTTCTATTTTATATCGACATTTTCTATCGGATGACGTTAGTATCTCAATCAAAATTGACTTAGCTCGTTTTCCCCCTGTCCCCTTCACTTGTACCTTCTTGCCAGATGAGACCACTTTGATTTACGTCGCAAGCTATATTATAGACTGCATACATGGTGAATTAAACTTTTACGGCCGAGTGATGATCGCGTTGTTAAATTTAGCAAGGATTTGACAGTTGTTAAAATCATTAATAACACTGACTGACGTTTTGTTAAACATTCTAAACCGTTGTTGACTTTATAACAATCATTTGAATAACACGGTGACTAAGACTTTTTAACATTACGAGACCTCTCGTTAAACTTGCAATTGCTATGTATGCATTTCGTGAGACAAATCTATAACTGTTTAAAAAAATTTTAAAAAAATTAATAACTTATAAAGTATGATATATATATATATATATATATATATATATATATATATATATATATATATATATATATATATATATATATATATATATATATATATATATATATATATATATATATATATATATATATATATATATATATATATATATATATATGCTTACATCGACTTTTAACAGGTATACGTTTTTGACGTAAAAATGACAAAACAGTTATTTAATTTACTTAAAAATGTAATACAGTGTCGTACCAAAAAGTTGTGATTGTTCAAAATAGTAAAAAGGCGTGTAGGTGGCTTCCCCTACAAGTAAGAGCCGTACTAAGATTAGATTCGGATACCAAATTTGACTCTAATATTTACATTATCATAGATTTTATTTAAAAAATAGATAAAATAAATAAAAACTTTAACACCCTGTGTTTCGGAAACGAAGGCCTTGCGGACCCATATTTATATAAAGTTTTAGGTTTATTTTTGGACCCTCACTACGTACCTGAAGTATTAACATTTCCTCATGAATCACCCTGTATATACAGGGTGATTCCTAAGTTAACGCTTCTCTTTTAACTGTATATAGAACTCATTAAAATAACCAACTTTTTTAAATAACTTTTTTCAAAATACTAAAAAATAAGAAACTTTCATTCATTTATTGTGGCGAATACGGTCCTGTCTTAAGTAAGTTGTCACCTCCTAAGAAATCTTTGGACTGTGCTGCTTGGAAACGTTGAACGTGATTTTCCCGCAATTTTTTCCACACTTTTTTTACTTAAACCGACCTGACTTGCAATTACCCGAGTACTTGGGTCCAGAATAAGGCCGCAAGGAAAACCGTCGCGCGTACAATCTCGAAGCAACGTTTGCAGATTAACGACACTTTCCATAAATAAGGAACATATCCACGTATTTATTGTTTTTAGATTGTGCCATTTTCGCGATTTAACAATGATTTAAAATTAATTCTCGCCTGGTCAGGTTAAAGCAACTGAGCCAAGCGACGAGTCATACCGTGTAATTAAGGGGGCAAAAAACAAGTGTAAATAAGAAATAAACTATTTGTTTATGCTCAGTCCCGCACTAGCCACACTTTCAAATAAATTTATGTAGCTTTGTTATTTTTTTGGGTTTTTGAAAAAATGTTATTTAAAAAAGTTGCTTATTTTAATGAGTTTTATACACAGTTAAAAAAAAAGCGTCAACTTAGGAATCACCCTGTATATACAGGATGTCCCGTAATTAATTGGACATAGGTTAATGTAGGATACCTGACATGAAAATAAAGCGTTTGAACTCAATATCGCTTAGCAAAATGTTTTTGGTTTTCGTTCTACAGGGTATTAAAACTAATTTTTTACCAAACATTTATTGAAATATCCCGGAATCCACTGGACAGATTAAAGTGAAATTTGGTGTACTCTTATTATTTGGGATGAGGAACACGAATATGATATCCATTTTGCCATTACCACTAGATGGCGCCACATACAACAACATTGAGTGATTAAAATGGTCATAACTTTTTTGACCTCCTGACCTGACCTGACATTTGCGAGTCAAAATAGTAAAACAGCATTTAATTTTAGTCAAAAAAGGTATACTTCTTTGATTTTCAAAAAGTGGACCGTTTTTGAAATAAACGCATTTTTTTATTAAGTTGCGCATGAACAAATTATTATCGGAGTTTTGCAAAGTAGGCTTTGCCTAGGATGAAAACATCATAACTACGACCTGTTAAGGTGAAGTATTAATAAGTAAGTCTTTTAGTTGGTGTTCTTGTTGTGTTATTTTTGCTTACGGGATATGGTATGTGTGTATGCCAAGAAAATTTTTGTAGTCGAAGAGCAGCGCAGCGTTATTTAGATCTGTATCCGGATAGAATCATCAAACATTAAAAACATTGTACGATAGATTAGGCGAAACGGGCTCATTTCGTTCAAAAAACGTAAATGAAAATCCTGAAACCAGCTCAAGACGTATTAAGGCAGCTACTGGTGTAAGCAAATATTCGGTTTCCAGAATTATACGCGAAGAAAAACTGTATCCGTATCACTTCACTCTAGTTCAAAATCTTCTTCCTCAAGACTTTCCTGCAAAACTCCAGTTCAGTCAATTTTTCAGAGAGTGCCAATTAAATAATCCATTTTTTTGTAATAACATTTTATTTACGGATGAAGCCACGTTCACAAGAAGAGGTATTTTTAATTGGCGTAATAATCATATCTATTCAATGGAAAATCCTCATGCTTTCCAAGAACACCATTTTCAACATGAATTTTCAATAAATATTTGGTGTGGTATCATTAGCCATTGTATTGTGGGACAGTTTGAGTGGCCAGCTAAGCTTGATGGGGAACGTTATCTAAATTTGTTGAGGAATGATCTACCCATTCTTCTAGAAGATGTGCCCCTAAATTTAAGACTTGACAGTTGGTATATGCACAATGGTGCACCGGCACATTATTCACTGCAAGTCAGAAATTACTTGGACAATGTTTATCCTCATAAATGGATTGGTAGAGGTAGTGAATATCCGTGGCCTGCGCGTAGTCCCGATCTTAACCCCTTAGATTTTTATATCTGGGGCTACTTGAAATCACTTGTGCATAAAACTAAAATAAATAACCGTCAGAAATTGTGGCAAAAGATTGTGGAAGGAGTCAATACCATCAGGGCCCAAGAAGAATCATTATTTGGAGCCAGGAATAAAAAAATTAGACAATGTGTTCTAGTGGATGGTGAACATTTCGAACATTTATTATAATAAATAGCCTTTTCTAATTTTATCGTTGTTAATTAAATTTTAGATTAAGTGTTTATGCGGAACTTAATAAAAAAGGCGTTTATTTCGAAAACAGTCTACTTTTTGGAGATCAAAGAAGTATACCTCTTTTGACTAAAATTAAATGTTGTTTTATTATTTTCACTCGCAAATGTGAGTACAGGGTGGTCAAAAAGTTATGACCATTTTAATCACTCAATGTTGTTGTATGTGGGCCATCTAGATGGTAATGGCAAATAGATATCATATTCGGTTCCTCATCCAAATAATAAAAGTACACCAAATTTACTTATATATCTGTCCAGTGGATTCCGAGATATTTCAATAATGTTTGGTAAAAAATAGTTTTAACACCCTGTAGAACGAAAACCAATAACATTTTGCTAAGCGATATTAGCTCAAACGCTTTATTTTCATGTCAAGTATCCTACATTAATATGTCAATATATATATACTGGACTATGTATATATATATGTATATATATATATATATATATATATATATATATATATATATATATATATATATATATATATATATATATATATATATATATATATATATATATATATATATATATATATATATATATTATATATAATATATATATATATATATATATATATATATATATATATATATATATATATATATATATATATATATATATATATGCGGCGGAACTGCAGGCATCCATTGCCCTTCAGCTTGGCTTAATCCGTCCACGGTATTATCCGCTAACACCCGGAAAACGTCTAGGGTGTTACCGGCTGCTTCTTCTGCTCTCCTGCTGTATCGAGCTGTGCTATGCCCCGATACCTGTGATGGACAGGGTCGTGTAGCCACTCGTTGTGAAGGGGTTGAAGTCCCCTGTGCTCCCGTCTTAGTCCCAAGGGCGGTGGAGGATCACGAGGGACGCCAAGCGCCCACAATGGCTGACATGGTGAATTCACACCCCTCGGCGTTTGGTTCGGCGATGCCCGCTGCTGTGGTATCTGGTGGTCGTGGTATCCTGGCGGTTTTGTTGCTGTTTAATTCGGCGAGAGCTTGCTTTACACCTTTCATCGTAAAATACTGCTTATTCCCCGCACGCGGGGGTAGCGCAGCAAAACCCTTTACCTTGGCCAGCCTTCGTCGCTGGGCGCGCCTGCAATAGGTCCTGTTCCGCGCCCGCGAGGCAGCCCGGAAAATGTACGCGTTATTCACCGCATCGGCAGGTACTGGGGAATTCCCCAGAGCCGAAGCCGGTGTTATACTGACGGCTTCATAGGCAGATGCCAGGGAGCACTTTTGAACCGAAGCGGGTGAACCGTTCACCACCGCATCGGCAGACACTGAGGAATGCCTCAGAGCCGAAGCCGGCAGTGACTGGCTCACCCCATCGGTAGCTACAAGAGAATTCCCTTGTTCCGAGGCAGGCAAGTCAGGAGTGTTTGTGGGGTTCCGTTCTCCTGGCTGGTTAGAAATGAAAGAGTCGTTTAAGATTTCTAGAAATTTTAATTTCATCAAGTTTGCCAATTTCTCACATATTTCGCGATTCTTATTGTTATTTGACATCTCTTTATTTTATTCACAAAGACAAACTGACTAATAAAATACTTTAAACAAAAACAAAAACAAGTTACAAACAAAAGAACAGAAAGGGGAACCAGCCGGTGTGGGAACCAGAGCTTTTCCGCGACCACGAATAAACTTTAACAAACAAAAATACAATTTACACTAAACTTCTTAACAACAAAACAAAACAACAAACAAAATTCTCTTACTTATTACACTTCAAACAAATAACAAATTTATGTTTACAATTTTGACTTAACACGCTCGAAGCGATACCGAATTATAATTGCTCCTGGTTGTCACACACCTTGGAGAGGGGCACCACGATGCCGACGCTCTTTGTTGTTCACATTGCCAGTCGCATCCACCCAATCCCGTAAAATATAATAATAAATATATATATATATATATATATATATATATATATATATATATATATATATATATATATATATATATATATATATATATATATATAATATATATATATATATATATATATATATATATATATATAAAAATATATATATATATATATATAAATATATATATATATATATATATATATATATATATATATATATATATATATATATATATATATATATATATATATATATATATATATATATATATATATATATATATATATATATATATATATATATATATATATATATAAATTGTTAAAAAAAATTAGAAATTAATATTATTTAAAAAATAAATATTATTTTCGGGACATCGGGGTAGTTTACCCAATGCAAGGTACTGCCCTTGAAACAAGTAAAAGGCAAAATTTTCGATATGCCATATTCTTTAATTATTTGTTTTCTAATTTTTTTTTCCGACTACGAAATAAAACTGGTATTCGGTCATAAATAAATTAAACAAAGATTTACAAATAAAAAATTAATAATGTTACCACTAGATACGTATTCTACAGGTAAAGTTTTGTTCTTGAATGCCCTTGGATTCTTTGTCTTACCAATAATAAGAATTAAAAGTTTGTGGGTACCATTGCCGTTTGTGCAAGCTAGGATATTACTTGCACTAAAATTTGACCAAGGTTTTGTGATGTTTTCCATTGATCCCACACTCTTAGCTGCTATTAATAAGCCAGGCCGCTACACTAACAAGTATTAGTCCAATAGCTTCTTGTCTGCTTTTTCGCCCACGTGTACTACACGATTTTGGCAGTTTTGTTTTTTCCCGTTTTATTTTTTATTTATTTTATTCAGGGTGGGATCTCACAAGAGAACAGTTAGTCTAGGAGGAATCGACGAATGAGTACCGGAAAATATTCCATCTCAATTTTTTTATACGATCCTCTTTAAATTGTCTTACTGATGATATAAATGCATGTTGCCATGGTGCCCTATTGTTTAAACCGAATTGGTTTAAACAATAGCAAGGAATTGTTATTTTTTAACCGGACAAATTGTTTTCAAATTCTTCATTGAAATACAAATAAAAAAAAGTCCTATGCCTTTTTTCGATAAAGTTAATATTTGCATAATGCAGTTTCGGTTTTGAGCCGTACATCCATCTGAGTAAATAATATTTGGAACTTTATCAGAGTTTTGAAAAAAACTTGTTTCCAGAAAATCTACCAGAAAAGAGGCGTACGTAGCTGCTTGACCATCCGCTTGTGTTTCGTCAAACCAGTAGCAAATAACTTCTCGATTTTGTAAATTGTAGACTGTGAAGTTGTGATTACATAGCTTAGTTCTATAGTTTAAAGCACTGGCGGCTAAATAGGGAGCAAATTGAACATCGCATTACAACAACGTGACAAGATCCTGAATTTGATAGCTCCTTGTCCATCTGTTTTGATTTTCTGGCTTTTATTTTAGCTAAGTGAATTTGGTATTCTTGTTCTGAAAGTTTATTATTTTTAAACTTAAAGCACGTATCATACTGGTCTTTTCGCAGATGGAATAGAGACAGATTCATTTCTTTTGCTGCTTGTTGTAATGACCCAAAGAGATCTTGTTTACTTTCTTACATTTTTCTTGATATGCTCGATATAACCGAACAAAAGATTAAAACTGTTGCTCCAAGTAAAGGCGGTTAGTATCTTTTCTGCAGTAAAGAGAAGGTAGTTTGTGAAGGGATTTCAGAAACTCTTTAAGAAAGGCTGTGTCTTCGTCGTGATAACTGATTGCTTTTTTTGGTAATCTTTTCAGCCTCAGTACTAGCTGCCAAGCCGTTTTCACTTTTCATAGACCAACTTCTAACAGACCATTCTTGCAAACCAGTCGTTCGCAAATACATTGTTTTGCAGACAGAAATTTTTTCGTGTCCCAAAGTTAAAGAATACACGTGAATTTGCGTCTAGATGCATCTTCAGCGTTTTTGGGTCTCTTAGTTTGTACAACAGACACGGATTGTGAAATGAAAGCTTTTCTTTGATCCCAAGACATATAGTAGTAGTACTGGGACGAATATCCATGTCTCGACTCTTAAAATTCTAACAAGAACACTAACGTATAACTATAATGCGCTCAAGCGTCTGACAGACGGCACGTTAGTAGTTAAGGGTTAAGATCAATAAATTGATTACATAATTATTAAAATAGCACATCAGGTTTAACTAATATTATTTGAAAAATGCATCTTTAAAATCATTACCTACCTAAATATTTATCTCTTAAACGTATTAACCAGTTATAAAATGGTAATTAATTAATAAAAGAAGTCCATAGAATTTTCATTACATTTAAGCCTATTATGGATAAAATAAATTATTACTTAGTAAATTGTTTACAGATTAGTGAAAGCAGCATACGTGTTTTTTAATATTATAAAAACAACAAATTAATTGATTAACTTCGTGATCGTCACATTAAGGAAATGGCAAGTAATTTATTTTTCATATGCAAGGTTATATTTACAAATAATTATTGGTACAGAAAAAATTTGAGAGGGATTATCAAAGCTCCGTTTTTAGTAAACGTTGTAGGTTTCAACATTACAAAAAGTAAAAAATAGTTCGGTATTTTAGTTTAGATTCGTTTTTTCTGTTCGCAATATAAAATAGAAAAAAATGCACCAAATTTCAAAATTTAAGACTTTCTATGTCTTAGTAGATTCCAGGTTATCTGACCAAAAAAAGTTATATACAGTGTGTCCCAAATTGGGCCTATATGTATTGGTAACTGGGGAACCATTAGAGCTACAGTGTTGGTTAAATAAGGAAAGTTTTAGATAATTTAATTGCAAAATTAAATCTGCTTTCAGATTTTATTTATCTTTTATGGTTTTTAAGATAATTAAAAAAAAACCAAAATGGTGCATTTTTAACTTTTGCCTGTAGCTCGCAAACTACCAATTTTTAAGAAGAATTTAATTTAAGTAAAAATATTTTTCTAACATGATTTGTTTTTGAGATATTTACCCAAACTTTGGATTTTCATACAGACGCCATATTGGATTTTTACATTTTTAAAAAGAGCTCTTCGAGACATTTTCATTGATGTATCATAAGTCTAGGTTTTCAAATTGCTTAAGCTCTAAAAACGATAATTTTTGTTTATTTGATAGTAGGCTTAGACTAGACTGCGTAATGGTCGCCCCGTTTCATAAAAAACAAATGATACGCATCTTATAATTTAAATAATGTAAATGTCAAAATTAGCGTGCATCTTATTTCTCGTTTAGAAACGCCTTCAACAAAAATTCAAGTTTTGAGTATTTACAATAATGGCTCTTAATTATGTCAATGATGAAAAGGTGAATATGCTAGAAATTTATTTTAAATCTAACAGAAATACAGAAGCTGCAGCACTTGCATACGAAGAACAATTTCCGGAGCGGCAACAACCTAACCAAAGACATTTTAGATTCTTAGTTACGAACTTGTTAGCCCATGGATCTTTTGTAAAACCAAATCCCAAAACTTATACAAAAAATAATGAAGCAAGAGAGGCGATTATAATGGAAAACCTTAGAGATGATCCCACAACATCGGTTGGAAAAGTGGAAGAACAGACAACAATTCCTAAGTCATCTGTGCATCGGTCTCAGGGGAATGATTTCAATAGACGAATCACCTTTAGTCAATGTTTTATTACTAAATGTCAACAGATACCCAATTTCCAATCCAAGGTTCTCTGGACAGACGAAATCCGGTTTACAAATTGTGGAATTTTTAATAGGCACAATTATCACTGCTGGGGTACAGAAAATCCACATAATTTAGAAGAAAGACAGCTACAAACAAGGTTTGGCTTTAATGTCTGGTGTGGCATCATAGGTAATTTAAAATGCACCTTTAATTTACGTCTCACAATTAGATGGAACATTTATTTTTCTGTTTTAGACAACCGTTTAATTGGACCATTTATTTTTTAAGAAACTCTGAATGGAGATAGGTATTTGCTACTCCTGCAAGAACAGATTTTACCGGCCATTAGAAATACAGTTCCGCCAAATGAAATGAATAATTTGTGGTTCCAGCAAGACGGATGTCCAGCGCACAGTACCAGGGAGGTGATGGAGGTCCTTAGAAATACCTTTAATGACAACATAATCTCTAATAATGGGCCAATTGCTTGGCCAGCTAGATCACCGGACATCCACCCCCCTGTTTTACCTATGGGGACACGCAAAAAAAGAAGTGTAGAGTTTCTCCGCCCGAAAACTGGGAGGGAACTAGAACAAAGGATACGGGATGTGTTTGTTTCCATCATCCGAAACACGTTACGCCGAGTAACCCACAAGGTGTTGAAAAAATGCGAGAAATGTGTGGAAAATGGAGGAAGACATGTACTGTGGTTTTATTTTCTTGTTTACTGATATATTTTTGTTTAACAGTTGTGTTTAATTATTATCAGTTTAAGGTAATATTAGGAAGTATTAATTTTTACAAAAAGCATCACGTTTTGAATTTCGCTCTCACAAAAGATCTATAGGGTAACAAGTTCATCACTAAGAATCTTAAATGTCTATGGTTAGGTTGATGCCGCTCCGAATGCGTATCATTTGTTTTTTATGCAACGGGGCGCCCATTACGCAGTCTAGTCTAAGCCTACTATCAAATAAACAAAAATAATCGTTTTTATAGCTTAAACACTTTGAAAACCTAGACTTGTAATACATCAATGAAAATCTCTTGAAGAGCTCTTTTCAAAAATGTAAAAATCCAATATGGCGTCCGTATGAAAATCCAAAGTTTGGGCAAATATCTCAAAAACAAATCAAGTTAGAAAAATATTTTTACTTAAAATAAATTCCTTTTAAAAAAGTGTTCTATTAATGTAGTAATCTTAAAACCGTAAAATTGGTAGTTTGCGAGCCTCAGCCAAAAGTTAAAAATACACCATTTTGGTTTTTCTTAATAATCTCAAAAATCATAAAGAATAAATAAAATCTGAAAGCACATTTAATTTTGTAATTAAATTGTCTAAAACTTTCCTTATTTAACCAACACTAAAGCTCTAATGGTTCCCGAGTTACCAATACATGTAGGCCCAATTATACATATATAACAAATCTGACACCATAAATAGAAAAAAACGTATTATCTAAAATATAAAAAACAAGGCAAGTGTAAAACGTTTTCCTCTTATGCAAATTTCAAGAATTAGTAAAATGCGATTTTACCGATTGAATACCTAGTTTTTAAGCTCTTAGGAAGTCCGTTATAACTATCCAGACCCCTAAAGAAAAGTAAGTTTTGTGAGCGGAGCTGATAAACATTGGGTATATGAATGTTATTTCTAAAATGAGTAGTAGTAGTAGTAAATATTAAAATTGTAATTAACCCTGTCGATAAGGTACTCGGGAGCTTGTCCTAACTTTACTTTGTGTATAAAAATCAAAGTTTTATACAATGTAATTACTTTACTGGTAACCACTGCATTTCTGTCAATAGATCCCTGGTTGAAGTTAATCTTGGCTGCCTAAGAATTATTTTCATAGCTCTATTTTGCACTTTTTGAAGGCGAGAAATCTCACTTTGATTTAATAGAAATAGGATGGTGAAGCAATAATTAAAATGTGAAAGTATGATTGCGTTAATAATAATCCTTCGGGTCCGCCTTGTCAGATTTGCAGAGCAGCGCATCAAATAAATTACCCTAAATGCTATAATAGCAATAACTTGATCGCATGATTTTAAAACTTTAAATTTCTATGTATGGAAACACCTAAATATTTAAAAATGTTTATTTTTTTAATGGAGTCGTTACCTACCTTGATATCAACATTTAGACTGGAAAAATGTCTGTAATAGGCTTCCTTACCCAAAATCATATATTTAGTTTTGTTTACGTTTATTTCTAAATCATTCATATTGCACCAGCTTAGAAATGTATTTTATTTATAAAACAAAAATTTAGGTCCGTATCTGTTTGATTTTTTTCTAAACTATAAACTATTTAATCATAGTCTAAATTATTTAAGTACCATTTAACGGTTTTTTTTTTTGCTTAAATTTACTTAAACTTAAAAAACAGTAAAGATTTTAGCAAAATCGGTTTACTAGTTTTTATGATATCTATATATATATATATATATATATATATATATATATATATATATATATATATATATATATATATATATATATATATATATATATATATATA
>JAHBCN010017685.1:0-18053 GCA_019359885.1 Listronotus oregonensis
TCTTACAATTCTAAAGAAATTGCAATTTTTTTTAAGATAAAAAAAGCTGTGCAATTTAATTTATTCATTTAAACTTAATAAACAACACAAAATACATATCAAATAGGAATATCTAAAAAAAGGTATTTTGTAAGTTACTTTTCAGACAGAACCGAATCGGGCCAAGTATAGACATGTGCAAGCATAGAGTCGATTTACCCTTTTAAACTTGAGAAACCCCTAAAAATCCCAAAAAACCTATTATAAATTAAAACTCTATTAAAATTTTGGTGATAAGTCTGTTAGCTTTATTGAAAATTAGAAATATGCCAAAAACTAAATAATAATTAAAATTAATTTAAGCTCATTTTAATTTTTTAAAATAATTTATGATACTGGGTGACAAATAATAGTTTAATTTGTTGTGACAAATACATTAATAATTTCAAAAAATAGTCTTTCGTTTTACAATTATTTAAAAAAAGTTTATTTGTTATTATACTAAAAGCGTTTTAGTTAATTTTGTCATTATATCTATAATGCATGTTGACATATTTTAATTTATAAATTGTTGTGTTTTAAATATATGTTTAATGCTCTTTTCTGTGCTGGCTAATGATCTAAAAAAAATTCCTTTGTATAAAATGTAATACATTTACAAGGGGGTTATATAAATATCTTTTTTTGTATTTGTGTTTTTAGTTTAAGGTTTTGATTCTGTTATTTGAGATCTAGTGCTGTTTTGTGTTTTGAAGAGAGTACAAATGTGCAATTAATAACCCATTTAGTAATATTTATAATGGTAAGCTAGAAGTGTATATAGGAGCCAGATTAAGAAAGGGACAGTCTTAATAACTAGACATTGTACCCTCAGAAAACATCTCTTTTTAAAGAAAACCTTATTTGCAGATCATATATTTGAAATGGAATGATAACCTTCTACATCATTTATTAATAAAGCTTTGGTGAACTTTAACTTAATTTTTAAACAGCAATATTTTAATATATTTTTTTTATTTGTTACACCTTAATAAAACACATAGGGTTAAAAAAAATCCCTCACAATATCACAAAACAAAATAATATATTTACTTCGCATATAAATATACTAAAGTAATATGGCCGATTAACATGAAAAAAAGTGAGAAAGAATAAATTCGAAAGGGACGTTTTGTTGGCGATTCCCTTCTTGAATAAGCAATGTTGCCAGATGTTTTCTAATAATTTGTTATTTTTAAAGGTTGTTTTTTTGTCATTTACCAAAAATAAAGTTTTTTATAAAAAAACTAACTAGAACTAACAAACAATAAGTTCCAAACTTTACTTAGTTTTGGTTAGTGCCTGGTTAGTTGTCTTTAGGATATTCTTGTTAAGTTGTAAATTTTCTTAATATTTTCATTTTTTGTAGGCAAAAATAGGGTGAAATCAACTTCCAGATAATTACCTTATTTAAAAAATATATAAAATTTTTTGTAATTCGTGTATTATTATTTACTTAATAATGCTTTAAAACTAAATTTAAATCCTTTTTTTTTTGTTCCGACAACGTTGCAAAATGTGGCCTTTTACTTACATTAAAAATATAGTGTTTTTTCGACTTTTAATTTTATTTCTCTCTGCAAAAATGCATTTTTATATTTTTTTAATCTACTAAACAAAATGTGTTCTTTTTATCAGTTGTTTTTATTTTTTTCAAATCAAATGGAGTTAAACGACACCGGACATTATTAATAATAATCCTGAACCTTTATACTAAATATAAGGTCAGCGTTAGTACTTAGAAAGCTAGCTGTTTTTTTAAAGACACAGTTACATCTGTTAAGGATTTTAAACTTTGTACTTAGGTTAAATGCACCAAGAAACAAGGTTATAGACTGATGTATCTTGGCTATTACCAAATTGGAGAAAAGTACCAGTCCTATATAAAATAAAACAATAATATTTTAGGTAATCAGTTAGTAACTTTTTTTATATGGGTTTAAAATATTTTATATTACTAATCTTTATTTAGCTCCATTTAAACCCGAGCTCAAAATGTTGATTAATTGCCATATACATCCCAAACAAATTTGCTAACTTTAATCAAGCCTTCAATTAAAAAACACTTTTATTGGACATAATATTTAAGGTATTTTGTGTAAAATAATAATGTCAGGGGATGTCCTAGTCTTTTTTTTTCAACTCATAATTATTTTAACAGATTAACCTTTTTTTTGTAGAAAGTTTAAAAAGAAAAATATATGAAAAAAGTTACTGAAACATTCACAAATTTTAATAAAATATTTAAACTGCTAGTTAATTAATAACAAAGTTAAATTTCCGATAATTTCGTTTTATTCGCTTATTAAGTTTGATGGAGCGTAACAAATTAAATTATAGGCTTTAATTTAAAACTATGGTTTAAATTTAATTATTGATATTTATTAGATGATATTAAATGTATATAATATGAAAAAAAAATCTGTTTCTCACTAACCCAAACAGTTAATTTATCATGCACTTTTTTTAACCGATTAAAGGAGGAGGTTATCAATGCGACATATATGTATTTAAGGGGATTTTTCTTTTGCAAATATATTTTTTTTGGTTCCATCGTAAAATTTTGTTGGAAATACCTCCAAAAAAATCCCCTGAAAGTTTCAGCCCTAAATATTAATATTAAATAGTCGCCCAAGGGTTGTAAAAACTTTCCACTTAAAAAGCACGTAAACTTTGATCCTTTTTTTATTTCTATAACTCAGCAGCATTTTATGTTATCGTCTGGCCCAAAGACGGGATTTTTTGAGAATTAAATGCTTTACATAAGTGTCCATTGCGGCAAATTCGCAACTCACACCGGCGAGGTAGTACGGGTCACTAAACCTAATGTTTTCATAAAATTCTCATTTTTCTGTTATTTTCTCATAAATGAAAAGACAGAAAAGATAAATGACAAGTTGTTGCAAATTTAATTTCCTACAAAAAAGGTTCCAATAATCGAATCGCTAAGACCAACAGTTTCTCGAAATATTAGGCCTTTAATTAATTTTACCATGAAATTTTCACAAATTATAATTTGTAGTATTAGTATAGTGAAATTAATTGAAGGCCAAATATCTCGAGAACTGTTGGTCTTAGCGATTCAATTATAATAACCTTTTTTGTAGAAAATTATATTTCCAACAACTTTTTGTTTATCTTTTCTGTGTAGCTTTTGTTATTTATAAGAGAATGACAGAAAAACGAGAATTTTATAAAAAAACTGGGTTTAGTGACCCGTACTACCCCGCCGGTGTGAGTTGCGACTTTGCCGCAATGGACACTTTTGTAGAGCATTTAATTCTCAAACAATTCCGTCTTTGAGCGAGACGATAACATAAAATGCTGCTGAGTTATAGAAATTAAAAAAGGATCAAAGTTTACGTGCTTTTTAAATGGAAAATCTTACACACTCTGGGCGAGTACTTAATAATAATATTAAAGGCTGAAACTTTCAGGGAATTTTTTTGGGGGTATTTTCATAAAAAAATTACAATGGGACCGAAAAAAAATATTTGCTAAAAATCACCCTAAATGTATATATGTATGTAATATTATTGCAACAGCACTATATTCACATATAGTAATCTATTAAGGTTTTTAAACAAATATACAAAATTTAATAGGTGTATGTATGTTTGTATGTATGTTTGTATCTATGTTTGTCCACTTATTTCTTCGAAACAACTAAGCAGATTGTGACCTTTTTTTTTAGAATGAAGCTCTAAAAATTGGTTTAACAGTCCACTTATATGTTTATGGTTCATTTTTTGCTCTACCGCATTTCGTTTGATTAATTTGCTAGTGATTTTTTTTTGTTTTTGTCCAAAAGTGCACCTTAATTTTCAGTCAGGAATTTCAAATAGAATCGAAAAATTTGAATGACTTCCTGCAACTTAACGTCTTGTAAGATTAGCTAGGTTTCTTAATTATAACCGCGTGTAGTTCTCCGTTATTGTTATTTAAAAAGTTGCTGAATGCGCTTTTGTATGCTGTAAACATCCTAGTTTCTTTTAGTGAAGTTTTAAAATTTTCAGTTTAAAAAGTTCTTGTGTTTGCATCCTGCTTGATTTAAAAAAAACTAAACTTATGAATTAATATTTTTTTATAAACAAACTAAATTAAACAACAAAAAAACAAATTTGGGGAAAATACGCAACAAATTAGAAGCATCTATTTTTTTTAAACTTGGGCAGAATACCCACCAAAGAAAAAAAAAGTTGTCAAGTAAAATATCTTCTGTACTCCATGTTCCAGCAGATATTTCGTTTCTATTAACTTTTATATTAAATGGCTTTGCTTGCACCGATCTCAAAAAAAAAAACTGTAGGCCACTAATTTGTTTTGTACCCATTTTTTATTAGGTTTTTTTTATTTATTAGTTTATGTAGTTTATATTTAAATAATACTTATTTTCTGGGTTATTTTTTTTAATAAAATATATATTTTTTAATAACCCTATTATTATACGTAGTAAGTTTAATTAATTTATATGACTTTTTATCATAATGATATATCAACTATTTTTCTTAAGAAGAAGAGACGGCGGTTAAAATTTACAAACAAAAAATTACAGTCCTAACATGTTTACTGCCATTTAGACAAAAACTACTTTTAATGTAAAAAGACAGGCATCAAAATGTTAAAGTTTTGTGGTTCAAACTACGAGTAACACGGTTTAATAAAAATGGTATTTATTTAACTTTCCCATTTAAATTATTTTCAATTTTAAATAACCTTAACAACAAAGTCAATAGTACTTTCGCAAAGCATTATGTTTTCATTTATTCAGTTGATAAAAAGGGTTATCCTTAATAATATCTTTAATCTTTATACGCTTTTTAATTTAATATTTATTTATTGCCTTTTTTAAATTATATTAAAAGTATGATAAATACAATTGATTATAGTTACTAGATATTACAAAAATTATTGTGGTCAAAAAAAGATAAATATTACTTTATAATAAATTATTATATTTAGATATATTTGTAAATATGTATTACAACTGTTAAAATTTGCCGCTGCTCAAACAGCTAGTTAATTTTTAGATATTTAAGAGATATTTTAAATTTACACTAGGCCGTTACACTTTGTTGCCAGCTGAAGCGACATACCGATGGAATCCAATTGTTTGAGCGCCTACCACGTGATTTTCGTTACAGCGTTATGCTATAAACTATAAGAGATTTCGGGAATGATCGTGTATACTACACCCAGTCTAAGTGTGTTTTTAAAGTCCTTTTACCTTTACGTACGCATATCATTGCTAGTAACTGTAACGGCGTAACGGGTTTTTAGAAATATTCATTTATATGTTAAAAGGCACTTGATTAATTATTTTTTTTATATAAGTATATGGACTAAACCCAGAATAAAAAATATTTACCTAAATGTTTTACTAAGTGAAACAGGAAACCAATTTAGATCGCTTAGCAGTTCCCCAAAAATGATTTATCGTGATGAGCACTGTCATTTTTAAAGCTTTCGTTCTTGAAAAGGCATGCATCATTTTAAATGCAGAGCTTGCTGCAACTTTCCAACTTTTATGATGCCTACGTGAGGGTTTTCGTGTGATATGCACTTTAGAGCTCACTTATCTTTTTATGCCCCTAAAGGAAATATATTTAATGTTTCCCCTTTCATTTAAAAGTAGGAAATAAAAGTCGACATTTAAGATAATCTTAGGATTTTAAAAAGGTTATAGTAAAATATTTTTGGGAAAAATGCAAAAAGCAATTAATACCAAAGCAAAAATAAAATTAAGGATATACCAACTTACCAGAGACAATTAAATGATTCAAATTATATACATATTCCTAAATGGTTATATTCAAGGGTCGCTATAAGTACAACATTATGAATATATAATAAAATATATAATATTTATAATATATTATTAATATATAAATAAATATATATATAATAAATTTTTATAATTTTTATAAAAATAATTTAGTGAGAAATTATAAAAATTTTATTTTTTTTTCGAAAACTATCTTTTAACAGCTCTTCCAGGTTGGAATGAAACGATGTATATTTTAGTGGAAAGGTAAAACATTTTTTAATGATATTATAGGTAAAAAGAAATGTACTCTTACCAGGGAAAAAGAGCTTTTTTATTAAATAAATTAAACATTTACAATTCTAATAAATTTTCTTTGCTTATAAAGTCTAAGTTTTTAAAAAGCTTCATCTTCACACCGTCAAGCTACTAGAAACCTGTTTTATTTTAGGAATATTTTACATTTTCTCCAAATTTTGGATAATTCTTCTTTATTATCCAATTAGAACAATTAAAATCTACTCAAATAAATACCTTTACTCTTGGACCTTTTAAGTTTTTTCATTTTCTGAAACGTTTAAAATATGTAAATGTTCTATAATTTACTCTAGATAGCAATTTTTATCAGAGTAGGTTTTTCGAAAAACAAAATAAAACTTTTCTATTCAAGACTTTTATGTGGAGATACTGTATATATAGAGGTGTTTCATATATACATGCGGTAAAGAATATTCCTTGACTATTAAGGATATTTTGCTCTTGATGATTTTGTTAGGCCTTTGTTGAATACGGGCGAAAAAGAATTTCAACCATCCAATTTTGGTAGTTTTAAAATTATTAACATAGCCGAAATAAAAGTATAGCGTACTAGACTGGACCTACCAAGTAATAAAAAATCTAAAAATTCCGTTGGTATCTTTTAACAACATTCCGATTACTACAAACGGCTACATACATTCAATTTAAATATGTCTCGTAAGTGATCATTTTGTATGTGTCGAATAGGTTGAAACCAATTGACTTTGTCTATTTGACGTGTATTTTCTATGTTTAATACTTACATTTTCAACAGTTCTTGTAGAATAAGAAACATTACATGTAATTTTTGGTAATAAATTGTTATTGTCGAAATTTTTTTTCGCCCCGTATCTTCGAAACAAAGCGCCTTATCAAAAATCATCAAAGAACAAAATATTCTTAGAATAGTCCAAGAAATAGTCCCATAAATTTTTGCCGCATGTTTATTAAACACCCTGTATATACCCAAAGTTCTTTTGTTCAGTTACAAAATAACCAATATTTTTTTAAATCTAAGAAAGTAAAAAATTTGGGTACCGTGGAACTAGTTATTATTGTTACAGTTTCATTATTGCTTTTTAATTAAAGTAAAGTAACCTTTATATTTTAAAAACTGAAACAAAACGTCTTTACATTACTGTCTAAGCATTTCTAATGGTTTATGACAACCAGCTTACTTGATGAGCTAACATAATTTCTAATTTCCTTAATAATAACTACGATTCAGCCCATAATAACAGTTGACCGGACTTTTTCTCATGTCAAAAATACTTTACAAATATACTAATATTTTTTTTTAATCTAAGAAAGTAAAAAATTTGGATACCGTGTGGACAAATTTTAATTTAACTTAATCGATTGTAAATGTAACTTAAGTGTAGTGCAAGAACTTTTATAACTAACTTCACGCATTTGAGAAAAGACTCGTTCTATTTGTTGCCCGACCACAGCATCAGTAGCATGTTCAAGCTTCAACAGAAGTAAATTTCAGTTTTTAAAGTTAATTATGTAGTTAAATATGCAATATAGAGTTATTACAGTCCGGCTCTATCAGTTTTAATACGTAAGAACCAGTGTTCAGCCGTTGCATGGTGCGTCGAAAACGGTAGGGCTTAATATCAACACTAACAAAACAGAATTTATGACCAATCTCGTATTAAGTGAGTTACTATTACCGCTGAATAGTAGTTTTTAAGACAAACCAGCTCATATAAATATCTAGGCCACGAAACTGCATTGGAAGAGACAATCAGACCTGTGAGATAAAACGCATAATTGGGCTAACATGGGGCACTTGGAAAACTACAACATATCTTTACATCAAATATCCATCCCTAAATGCCTAAAAGAAAGGTTTTTAATCAATGCGTATTGCCAGTACTTACTTACGGAGCGGAAACTCTTACCCTCACAAAAACAATCTGTACATAAAATACGCATTGCACAAAGACGAATGAAAAAGATCAATGTTGGGCCTTTCTTTAGAGAGACAGAATTTAATAAACAATTACGGCAAATGACAGGTGTTACTGATGCGATAGTGAAAATAATAAATTTAAATGGAATTGGGCCGGCCACGTAGCTAGGTTTGCGGATGGACGATGGACCAAAAGGATTTTGGAATGGAGGCCTCGTCAGGACGCATATCTCAGTAGGGAACGCTCACCAACGAGATGGTCCGACGACATCATGAATCCGGACAATTGGATAAATGCCGCACAGGACCGGCAAGGATAGATTGGATTGTGGGAGGCTTATGTCCAGCAGTGGACGAGACAAGGCTGAGTGATGATGATGATGAAAAGCTAAAACAAATAATACAGTTTTGCAGGACGTAAATATTAATATAAAATATTTCTTCATTTAAAAATATTTTTTTAAAGCCCCAAAAGCTACACGTAGTTTATGAGTGTATTTACCAAAATGGGGTGTTTTTTTAATATCCTATTTTTTATTTACTTTACTGGATGACAACAAAATTACCAAAAACCTTTTTATTTTTTTAAATGATAATTATATTCGTTTAAAATATAGTAAAATGTCATCAGATGCCAATTTTAGATATTGTAATATATGCCTGTAACTTTCGGTTTAACCTAAAGCGGTGAGAGCTTTTCTGCTGTAAATGGATCGTCCTGTACAATTTAAGATTTTATTTCTACCAGCCATTTCTAATATAAAATCTTAATTATATCTGATAATCTTCTTTTTTGAGACAATGACGATGGAAAATGTCGAACTAGCTATATTAAAAATAGTTGCAGAAGAAAACAAAAGGGTCCATATCTAAAAGAATATTAGGTTTAGATAAAAATCTCTAGAGCAAAAAAATATTTAAAAAGATATGCCTAATTTAAGTCTAATGTTCAAAGCACAACCCACCGTTAAAATTTTTGAAGTTGTAAAGAACGTCAGTTTTTGCAGCCCTTTCGACAAAGTCGGAAAAAGTATTTTTATGAACTTAGCGGCAAGAGTTTCCTAAAAGAGTAAAATTAAATATAATCAATTTTTATAGTATTTATTTGCATTCCTATGTAACTGCATAATGTGCGGTCCTTTGGACATATTTAATTGCCATTTTCTCAAAAACCAATGAAAATAGGTAAAGAAAATGATCCAGGTTTTACATCAAAAATAACATATAGAATTCTTTTTCCAAAAAAATACATGTTTCATGTAAAATATTCAAGCCATTTCCGGTTGAACCAGAAGTGATGAGCAGATGGTATCACATACAAATCAGTATTTGATGACACAATTTTTCTTAAATTTAATAGCGATATGTTCTTTTCAAGAAAATTAAATGTTCGGTAGTGATTTGGTTGTCACCCGATATAGTATAGTTGTAAAAATAGACGACTACAGTAATACATATAGTACGGGATCCAACCTTATACCTACGAATATTAAAGTAATAGTTTTTCCAATGGGTGGTCTATAAAATTATGGTCAAGGCTATAAAAAAATCTAGTTACGACATTTATTTTTTTTCAATACTTTTACACATCTGCTAACTAACAAAAATTTAATCCCTTTTAAAATTATGGAGCATTATGAATGTGAAAAATTTGGGTTGCCTAGCTTTTTCTGGTCATAACTATTGGGTCGCCAGGTTTGAACATATGCTTAACAAATAAATTTTGTTCTAAAATAAAGATAATTTTATTGCAAATCTGGTGGTATAGGGTTGAAAAATCGATTAGGATTCCAGCTACTATAACTTTTACAGTTTTGGCGGGATTTTTTTCCCCATTTTATTTCAAAAATACATCAGGGAGCAAAATAACAAGCGATCTCCGGGACAGAAATCCATGTCCTCCCTAAAGGGTGCGTCTGGCACCCTTTCTAGGTTGAAAACATCGATAAGCGATCAAGCAGACAACCTGAAACCACCGAAAACCTCCAATAAAGCTTCGGACGATGACGAAACCCTTAAAATTATAATAAGCAAACTTAATCATTTTGCTAACAGGGGCCCAGGGAGGGACTGCTTCGACTGCAAGAGGCTGCTTGAGGGAGAAATACACAAATCAACCAAACAATCGAGGAAAATCGCTATGACGCATCTAAAAAGCGTACATAGTGTAAAATCACTAACACCGAATCCTACGATTAATCTAAACAAATCTGGTGCATCAGAAAACATGGAAACGATCGATATTAATGTTGAAGGGAAAGAACCATCCCCACTAATAATAGAGGATGATCCAACCAACCCCATAATTGCACATGAAGGATCTTTCGGGACTACATATGCTAAACCTTTGGGAACTGAAATAATGGACACTGATACATTACGAAAAAGACAACGGGCTGAAGAATCATTTAAATAAATAGACTTGTCGCAGTACCTTACTAAAAAACGCAACTTCACACACACGCCTAACGTACCCACACAAAATAGGTATGAAGTACTCACCACAACAGAGACAGAAGAACAAACAACAGAAGAACCCAAAGAAACACAACCAACACCAACTAGAAATAACACTCAACAACAAACAACAAGATAAAACCCAACGCAAAAAAGACCCTAAAAAGAAGGACAACACACCGCCCCCAATCATACTGCAAGGGGTGATCTCCAATAGACAAGCCGCAGAACAATTTAGACAAAACTTAAACCGCAATATTAAAAAAGGATACACGCTAACATACGCAAAGAACTACACATTTATTCACATTCGACATAGAAGAATATTGGACCTATATTAACCTGCTAAACAACAACCCTATTAACGAATACCACACCTACTCCACTACTCAAAACAGGACGCATGCGTTTATCCTAAAGGGACTGGACCATTGCCCGGACCCTGAAGAGATAAGTGCCCAGCTTCGAGATGAACACCAGATAGAGGCAAAGAAAATATATAAAATCAAAACGAGCTATAGACCCATTTATATGGTAGTCACGGGTCCCGAAGTTACATTGAAAAGACTCCAGCATATCAAATACCTAAGTCATATAGCTGTTAAATGGGAAATTAAATCCAACCCCAAACCCATCATTCAGTGTAAGCGCTGCCAACAATGGGGTCACGCAACCACCTCATCATCGGGCCGTCAGGTACATGCATTGCGGCGGCAGTCACCTGACAACCAACTGCACAACAAAAGAAATGAACCAGTGTGCCAACTGTGGCCAAGGGCACAAAGCCAATAGTGAAAAATGCCCCGCCTATATCTACAAAATTTCGAAGATCCAACAAAATAACATGAAAGCAGCCACAAGATACATTAATGCCCCGCTGCCCGCCACCAATCCATGGCAACAGGCCAGGGCAAGTGGCCCATCGGTAGCCAGGTCAAGTGGCTCCACCACTAATTCCCATCCAGCAGAACCAAACCACTACAACACCGAGAGCCAGCGAGACTTTCCGCCTCTAAAAACAAGACAAAGTAGCCAGGAAAACCAAAAAACGCAGGTCAGTGACCTTACAAACGCACTGGGCAGCTTTAAAAGTAATGACTTAAATTTAAACGTATCTGAACGAACAAGGTTTTTAAAAGACTTTCTTAACATCATAAAAAACCTTAACCAAATAAGCAAAATGGAACTAGGTATAGAAATTTTAACTTTTGTAATGTCAAATGTTGAGCAGTATAATTTTTCAATTAAATCTAATAATTTTCATAATTTTTAAATTAACCAATTAAAGCACTAAATATCGCACTCTGGAACGCCAATGGCTTAACCAATAAAATCGGCGAATTAGTTTATTTCTTATCAAAACATAAAATTGACATAATTATAATCACGGAAACCAAGTTTGACAATACGAGCAGACTCAAACTACGCAATTACAATACTTACAGCAATCCTAATAAAGCAGCATATTCCGCACATAGAGCTGCCTCCGGTTCAGACAATCATAGAGCAAGTATCTAAAAGGTTGCTGAACGGAGCAGTTGTTAGCGGCTGCTATGCAAAACCCTCCCTCAGAATACAAGACCAAGACTTGACCAACATGCTTGAACAGGGCACAAAAGTTTTATTACTCGGTGACCTTAATGCCAAACACATTTTATGGCATAATCGAAGAAACAATGCCAACGGCTTGCGTGTACACGATTATGCCATTGACAATAATATACAGATACTTATGACAAACAGACCGACACACTACCCCACAAACGGCATTACGTCCTCTTACATTGACATAGGACTGAACAAAATATATTAGACTTACCGGACTTACAAACACTGGACGAACTTACATCAGACCACCTGCCTCTCCTGCTATGCTGGGGAGACCAGGGAACGGACAATACAAAATATACATACTGGCATTTTGGCAATGCAGACTGGAGAAAATTCAGAAACATCCTAAATGAAAAAACAATAATAAATAATGACATAAATACCAACGAAGAGCTTGAACGCCAAGTCAAGCTTCTAACTGAAAATATCCAATCCGCAAGAAAAAAATAGCCAAAAAACGTGAAATAAAAGAACAAGAGGACAAAATACCCGACGTCGTTGCCACGCTTATTAGATTTAAGAACAATCTAAGAAAGCAGTAGCAGCTCAACAGACGAAGACAAGACGCCATTGGAATACGCGAACTTCAAATAACTATAAGACAAAGACTTAATTAACAATCACAAAAACAAAGTCTGGTCAGAAGTTTTACAAAGGTTATCCACTCAGGATAAGTCTCTGTGGCGACTGACCAGAAGACTCAAAAACAAATATAACAAAGTACCTACACTAGATAGTGGAGAACCACAAACAGACGGACAGAAAGCAGACGTATTGGCAAACTATTTGGAGAGTGTTTATAATGCTCCTCCAAATATCACCAACGAAGACGACGAAATAACCACCTTGGTTAATTCCGTTATTCACCAAATTTACCCTATCTCACCCCAGATCCGAAATAGAATTTTTATCAGACCCAGAGAGCTAATCACAATAATATCACATCTACCCAACAACAAAGCACCTGGGCCTGATGAAATTCCTAATATCCTAATTAAAAATCTACCAACGAAACCGGTTGTACAATATACTTATATCATAAACGCCACGATTTTATTACAACCCTTTCCACAGCAGTGGAAAGTGTTTTAATAATAATCCCAATCCTTAAGCCTGGTAAGGATCCCCGGAAGCCAGAATCGTACAGGCCAATCGCCCTGATAAACGGCCTATCCAAGGTCACTAAAAGGGCAATCCTGACCAAAAACAAACTCCATTTTAATTCAAATTTCCCAGCGGAACAGTTCGGTTTTCGGGATCGTCATAACACCACTCCCTTAATTTTCAGAGTCGTACAAGAGGCACTGAATCACATCAACCTAAAACAAAATACCGTGTTACTGGCCCTTGACATAAAGTGGGCCTTTGACACGGTATGGCATAACGGCTTAAACTATAAATTAATAAAAATACATAAATTGCCGATGTACTTCGTCAAATTGATGCATTCATATATAAGCGGAAGAACATTTAGAGTTAGGGTGGAAAACGCCGAATCAAGCTTAAGAAAAATTCATGCGGGCGTACCGCAAGGTACTGTACTTTCGCCAAAATTGTACAACCCTTTCACGTCCGATTTTCCCAAACATCCCTCAACCAAGGTGGCACTGTTTGCAGATGACGCCCTAATATACGCACACTCTTATTACGCAAACGCAGCAAAGACAAAAATACAGAACCATATCCACTATCTGACACCTTTGTGGAACAAATGGAAAATAAGTGTGAACGAGAACAAGAGCGAATGTATAGTGTTGACAAAAAAATATACTAACAATAAAATTATTATACCCATAAGGGTAAACAACAACCGTGTAATTCCACAAAAGACCCTTAAATACCTAGGGCTCAAAATTGACGATAGATTGTCCTTCCAACATCATATAACACAAGTATTGCATAAAGCCTATGCAGCAATGCATAGTCTCTATGCAATGCTATCACCAAAGTCAGCGTTATCACCACAAAACAAAAGGACAATCTATAAACAAATCATACGACCGGTAATAACTTAAGCAGCTCCAGTGTGGTGCAGTATATGGGACACCCAAATGACTAGACTACAACGATACCAAAATAAAATACTAAGATGTATAACATCATCGGCAGATACGAAAGAATCGACCACTTACATACAATGGCAGACGTGGAAAGAATAGACGAATTTATACAAAATATAGCAATCAAATTCCATCAAAACCAAACAAATTCGTCTATTCTTACCAGACAATTGACAGACTTAAGACTGCGAGACTCAACAAAACCCAAGCCACTGTACTGGAGACTGCCTTTTTACTACAACGACTAAAACCTCCCCTCCAAAAATTCCATTCCAAAACACTGAGAAAATGAACAAATAAATAATATAATACTCAAATATTTTAATATTTAAATAAAAACGTATGAAGGTATTACTATAATAAGTATAAATGGAAAAATTTGTACATAAAGAATGAACCTAAGAATGAAAGCGGAATGCAAGAAATATGAATGCACCAAGGAAACTTGGTTCTCCACCACGCGCTACGGTACCTGATTTAAATCGAGCAGGTTTTTACGACATTTCCCTGTCAAAACTAATTATTAAAATCAATAAAACTAGCTTAAAAAACAACAAGTCTCAAGCTATCTAGCAAAACCACTGTCAAACCTCGTTTTTATGGTCACACTGGTAAACGACCTATAAATATAATTAAAATTATAGTCTTTACCACAAAGGAGAGTACACCACCTCCGGCCTCCCTGGCTACTTTTGTCACGCAATCCTGAACAAGGAAAAAGTGTGATATAAATCGTATACATACATTGTAAATACTATAAATTGTAAATAATCTGAAAATAATAAAAGCATTATGAAAATGGAAATTGGAAAATATGGTGTGGGAGTAGGCAATTTTAATGGTACATGTATTGGAATCTCAGTAACTATGAAAGATAGAAAAACAGTTTAATGAAAATTTTTGTTCCTTATTTAAAGATTTCATCAGCATTTTTTTTTAATTTTTTTGGTTTTTGATATGTTCTGAAAAACTGATTCGTTTCATATTATACAGGGTGGCTAAACGAAAACGAGCAAAGGTCCTTTTTAAATAATTTTTATATTTAAAAAAAAAACGCTAGTCATCTACAGCAAACCGTATCGGTAACCGTTTGACTATGGCGAATTTCACCCCTGAAATCTTAACTGGAAAGAGGGGTCAAGTTGTACCTTGTTTAAAAGCTCATTCGACTCTCTTTATGTGCATACCTACATCAAGCTGTATCGATTCAATGGTTTTCAAAATACAAATTATCCAAAGAAAAGCATATAATCTAATTTTTAATGCTTAAAAGGATCTCCAAATAAAAGCAATCGGATTTGTGTACTCTTATTTTATATAAAAAACATTTTTACGCTAAGGGATAATTCCTTAAATGGAACGCCTTAACAAATGTGAGTACCACCTCTAAAGTTTAAGAAGGAAAAAGCACGCGCAGAGCAAGTAGCACCTTGTTTTAAAAGTCTTTTACATTAGCTCGTTTAGTGCAGCAGTTTTTCAATATACAGAGTGCCTATGCAAAAATAAATACGGAATTCTAGTCTATTTTTTTATTTATTTTTTTTATAATAAGGGTTTTTATAAATTTCTCTTAGACAAAATAAATTATTTTCCAGTAATTATTAAACACCAAATTTTAAGTAGCTGATCTTTAAACCAAATTATTAATAACGCAAAAAAAAACTATCGCCTCCTCGATGGCCAGATCTTTAATCACTGGATTTTTTTTGTGAGGTTACATACAAAGTAAAGTGTATGCCACTTTACTAGAGTCTCTCAAAGAGTTGCGCGAACGCATTAATTTCTAATGTAAGAGAATAAGCAAAATCTTTATTACTGCAGAGAAGCTTGTGGTAGCCATTTTTAACATCTCTTAAATTAATAGGCTTGTTTAAGTGTAGTAGCAGTTTCAGATTATTTCCTTCAACTTTTACTTTTGTAAATAAGAGTTAATTTTAAACTTAGAAATTTAAATTCAATAGAACCGTCCTGTATATTAAAAACTGCTGTATCAAATAAGTTTAAATAAGTATGTCCGTGAAGAAAAATAAAAGACCGTTAAAAGGGATGCTATTTGGATTTTCCTTATTTTAGAAATTTTAGGCGTGAAAGGTACCCTTATTAAGGCGTTGCAGTTACTGATTACCACTTAGCATAAAAATGTTTTTCATTTAAAATAAAGTACACGGTCGCTTTCGTTGTTATTTAAAAATATTTTCAAGTACAACCAAATTAATTATTTTGCTTTTCTTTGGACACACTGTATTTTGAAAACCACTGAATTAAAACGGCTTAAGATAGGCATGTGCATAAAGAGAATCGAAAGAGTTTTTATACAAAATACAACTCGACTCCCTTTTTTTTTGTCTTGGTCAAGGAGTTGCAAATAAGGTTGCTGTATATGCTTAAAAAGTTTCTTCCTCGAAAAAACTGTAAACGTGTCCAAGCGTAAGAAATATAAAAAGTACTCAGAAAGGACCTTCGCTCGTTTTCGTTTGGTCACCGTTTATTAAGCTCCGTAACTTATTTGTTTGTCATTTTTTCTAAAATCTATAAAATCTATAATAATTTCACCGATTTAAATCATTATTAACTTTATTATACTTATAAGCACCATATAAGATTTTGATTCTTTTAAGCAAAAAACTATCAAATTTTAAAAAAGCCAATTTTATTATAGTAGGCTTTGGATCGTCATAGTAACTATATTATTTTTTCTAATATTTAAAAAAATATATTTATTGTAGTAGTCAGTAAATATGAAAAAAAAATAATAAACCTTATCTTAAAACATACACGCAAGTACCAAAAACAAAAAGAAAACAATTTGAATTATTAAACAAAATGCTGTCCATTTTTTTAACGTAGGCACAACATTTTTTAAAAGAGTACTCGACCCTCGTCGAAGTGTATTACTGTGTGCCCCACAGAACGAAATCCACCTTAAACATGCTGTTCCTAACAAGGACTTATTAATAAATGAATCCGCCACAACCATATAGAACACATTTACCACACTAGTTCTGTCAGACACGTGTACAAATTATTATTATAATAGTTTTTCCTGTACGGCAAAAGAAAGTAATGCCAAAATTTAATAACCCACGTAAGCTGTGTTGCAATAACCATATTAACCATCTGCGAACTTACACCAAAATATTACCACAATCATAATTGGATTAGTTCGGTAGAACTTGTTGAGAAACTTTACTTAAAAAAAAAACAAGAAATTTCGCATTATTTTTCTTCCTTTCTTTAAATTATAGAAAAATAATTAGATTGTCAATGGTTAAATTTACTAAAGACATTGTTAACTTGTCCGAAGTGCAGAAAAGAAATCATGTAGTACTATTAGTTTTTAATATACATTATTTGAAATATATTTTAAATACCCTTGGTTTTTATTAAAAAAAAAAAGTTGACAGCCTACAAAAAATAGTAACCATTTATTCTAAAAATCGTTAAACTGGATGATGGCTAAAATAAAAAAGATCTGGGGTTTATTTAATTTTTTTAACCAAATAGGTATTTTAAGAAGTGGTTTATTATGGCAACTGGTAAAATAACTATGTTGTACCAAACGAAACGACAAGCTGCAAAAACATTTACCTCTTAGGTTGAGACTTACCATAAAACTGTTTCTTTGAAAATTTAGAGTATAAGGATAGATTAGTTAAGAGGATTTACAAAATGTATTAAAAATTAAAAGATGTACACTTTTCCCATATAAAAACGGTCGCAAAAAATATTTGTTAGGGTTTTGTTCCGTCAGTGTGCATAACCTGTGTCTTTTATATATGCTTAAATTACCATAGAATTGTAGTATACAATATTTTTTCCTATTTTATTTTCGTAAATACAAAATCAAAATATATGATTTCCTAAATGATTTCTTTTTTTGTGAAAAAAGGTAAAATAGACTAAAGTAGTAGAAAGTTAAAAAATATTT
>JAHBCN010017686.1:0-18047 GCA_019359885.1 Listronotus oregonensis
TTCGTGAACTCGTGATAACGTAGCGCATTCAATAAAGGCTCGAAAAGAAGAAGGAATTGCATTGAAGTCCGTGCGTTGGGAGACCTGGGACGAGGAACAGTACGGCAGAGGACGGGAGAGAGACAGTGTCTAAGGTTGAATTAACCCGCTGCCAGAAGTGTTTCTTTTCTTTCGATATATACACGTAAAATATCTCTTTTATTTTGGGCAGATTGCCAAAATGTTCTCTTAGATTTTTGTTAAAAAATAGAAATTTTTTCTATGGTAATATACATATTACTTTCTTTGTGTTTTAAACCAAGAAATTTGGCTAGCCTATCTCTTTTTTCAAACATTTCATATCAGAAAAGTTTTTATAAAAGTGTACATTTTTTAACTAGTGAGGCTTTTTAAAATTTTTCTGTATCAATTGTAACGTGGCATATTTTAAGTAAAGTAAAGGTAACCGAAAGAAAGTGTGTGTGAGGAAAGTGACGTACAAAACTGTAGAAGTGGAAGCTTAGTCTGGATGGTGATTACAAAAGTGATTGGCGAATGGTATATTAGTAATATAGATTAGCAGTCAAGGTAACATTTAAACTTAATAATATAATTTGTCAATAAATTATACCAAGTGCCACAGAAAGGACAAGTGATACGGGTGTCCCAAATTTGAAATACCTTTAAATTAGAGTTGGATAAATCTGATTTTCCTTGTATTATAAAACACTCTCTTTTTTTGTCGTAACGTCGTCGTATCTTTACGCCTTATGGACTTCGCAGTCGGACAAGCGATTCGGGTTTTAAGTGAAATAAAAAAAAAATATAAATTCAAGTGAATTTTTGCCCCAAAAAATCAAGAACAAATTTTGTAAAATTTATATAATAAATTGTCGGAATTGTCGGTGATTCACCCAAAAAGATCTGATAAAATTAAAGTTGATATGAGTGGTTTCAGAACGTCAGCATATCCAAACATTTTCCCCAAAGACTGTTGATGAATATACAATGTAAGACTAATGGTTTTGAATCACCGTCATTTTCTACGCCTTTGACACAGAGCGATACTCCTTTATCTTTCCCACTCATGTTTTTGCCCCATCAGTTGTAATACATTTCAAGTTTTTCCATGAAGGTTCTTTTGATTAATGGCCATTTCAACTCCTTTAAAAATATCTGTACCAGTAGTTGTGCCATGAATACTATACATATCCAAAGTTCTTCTCACTTCATAGCTTTTATTACTCCTTGAATATAAATCAACACCTGAGCAGTATCTGACACATCCGTTGACTCATCCAAGGCCAAGAAAACCACTCAAAATGTCCATTTTTGTCGAACAGTTGAGAGGATATATTTCAGCGATGTTTTCTACCCTTCGAGCCACAGTGTTTGCTGACATACTGACGGTTTTTAATAAATTTTACCTTTTCAGGGCACATTTCTTCGGCTATGCAATTATGCATTCTTTGATCATTTCTCCATCGGTGAATGGTTTTCCACGTTTTGCAATTTCAAGAGCCACACAGCTGGCACGAGTTGCAGCCTCTTGTTCAGTTTTGAGTTTTGTAAATGAAGACTGCGATTTCAATCCCGCTGCATAGCTTCGAATTTTTCTGTCCGCAAACTTCCTGTATATTTTGAGTAATTTTGAAAATGTTTTGTTTCATAATGACGTTTAATGTTATATTCTTTGAGAACGGCTATGCTTTCATTGCAAATAAACATAGCACCTTGTTACTGGACTCAATTACGAAATACTGAAGTTCCACTGATCTTTGAATTTTCCATTCACTATCAATTTTTCGCTTCTTTTCCATACTACTAATTCACACACAAAGGCAACAATTAAATCAAAATACTGTTATAAAGATGTCTTAAACTTAAACACGCACAAAACGTTTTAAGGAGGTATGCAATATTTTATTTAACAACAGTGTCATAGGAACGACTTGTGGTTGCGCCACTACCTTCTTATATATTCCAATTACTGCCATCTAGAAGTGGTGGAAACCCAGAACTTTCTCGAACCAACGAGATTATTTGTACGGCTATTAGCGCCATCTGTTAGCATAAAAGGTCTACCTATTTCCGCTTGTGTCCACCAGATGTCGTGTCACGTACTCCTCATGGCTCGTACTCTACGACTAATCTAGAAATTACAGATAATGAAGGAAAATTAATAATATGAGTGTTGCCGTTTTGCGGACTTTAGTCCGATTTTTTTTTTAAACGTTGTGTACTTTTTCGGACTTTTTTTTCATCATGGACTATTTCACTTCTTACCACCGGCAACAATGATAATATGGTTTTGGCCCTCGGCACTGGAGTAATCAGTATGGCCCTAAGGCTGGAAAGTTTGGAGACCCCTGCTCTAGCCCAAAAGACTATATTCGGCGATACACTGTCCTTATTGTTATTGCCCTTCCGAAAGCATCAAACCAGTGGTTCGCAACTGCCCTTGTTGTTTAAAAATCAATCTCTAAGAGCTAGTTGCCTCAAAAAACGATTCTGTCGCTCTGTAGTCTGTCTTTGGCGTCCGGTGCCTCTAACTCGTCGATTTCGACCTTCTTGAACCACGCTCGACATTGCTTCCATTTGATTTATCCGATAAGCGATTTCTCTCGAAAATCCGGGGTTTCATAAAATTATCGACCCCCCCCCAAATTCGGGAAATTTGGTAAAATTAGGGTCTGCAAACCTGGCATGATAGTCAATTTAACAACAATGAAACCAATGAAACTAAACAGTCTGCTCGGAATGCCTTTAAAAAATTTTATAGTATATACTTTTTATAATCCAAATATATTTAACTTTTAATAAAGTTCAATAAATAGTTATTTTTGCCTTGCATACTGGTCTTTTTGCCACGAAATACTTTTATACTGACAACAGGATATTTGAAGGGTCCTTTACCCCAGGGGTGATCAGGGCGACTTTACAGATAAGTACATCCTTGGTAGACCACAGGTAAAAAGGATAGTTCATTTGGGTAACAACAAAGGTTGGGGTAATTATATTAAATTCGCATGCCCTGTATGGTCAAGATCTGCACATGCTAAGAAAGTGGATATAAGCCTCAACGAAACGTGCAGACTGGTAACAGGTTGTATGAAGCCTACGCCTGTAAAAAAACTCTATAGAGCAGGGGTTTTTTTGTAGCCCTAAATCACGGGGAAGCACACGAATTCGGTGAAGATTTAAAAAAAACCTTCGACGATCGCCACCCCCCTTCGGAATTTTAAAAAGGGGCTCACAGCCCAAATTCAGACACCGATTCCTCGACAACGTTTTGGATGAGCCGCCCACCAACTATCCTTTGTCAGAAGTAGCGCCAAATGGCACTGCATGAAAAGGGGGAAAATTTGGGGAATGCTAAACCGAAAAAGAACTGGGGTCGCCCCAGAAAAACCCCCAATTAAGGGAACCTCATTGCGAATGTGGTGCGGTGCCGACGATGGAATCTCCTCGCATGCACTGACTGTCCCTGAAATTGTTCCTTGGACGATTTATGGCTAGGGGAGACCTCAAGCATTCGACGTGGCTCAATGCTGGGCCGAAAAGCTATAAAGCACTCCGGACACGAAAAAAAAGTAAAGTAAAAATTTTTTGGTAATAAATAATTCTGGGTGTTGCATTTTCTATGTCACTTAGTATAAAACTACTGAGCCAAGAAGATATTTTTTAAATTTTAAAAGTTTTAAAACCCATGGGATTAATTTTTTTTTTTGTAAATAATTGCATTTTCTTAACAATTTTTTAAACTGTTTGAGACTAAAATACTTCTAGAAAAAAAAGGGAAATTTTTTTTTAGTTCTTTAAACAAATTAACATTAAAACGTACTTTATTTTTAAGCACTCTTAATTAAGACTCTTCGAGATCCCCCCGCTGTGCAAAAAGTAAAAAATTTAAAATTGAAAATCCCCCAAGTACGTTTTTAAAAAAAGAATAGCTAATGAAATTTTTTTGCATGAAATACCTTAATGAATTTTTTCCCCTTTAAATTAAACGTTAATTAAATAATACAAATAAATACAAAAATAAATCTTGTTTTTTTTTTTAAATAAACTATTTTAGAATTTTTTTCCCCGCATTAATAATTTTGAATTTTAAGTTTTAAAATACAAATATTTTAAAAAAACCCTTTTTTTTAAAATTTTTTAAATTTTTCCCCAAAGAAACAAATTTTTTAAAATTTTTTTTATAATGCTGTAGCGGTCTTTAAAAAAGGTTCTCGTGGGGTACACGCCAGAAGAAACTTTATACCAGTGGTCGCCAACCCTTTTAATGTGTTGAGCTTTTTTTATACTTTTGGAATAAAAGTGTACCCGTAAAAAAATTAAAAATTTACACCTTATATTCGATTATTTTTTTTATTTTACCAATACTTTTTAAAAAAACTAATGATTTAAAAATTATTTATACCCATTTCATTACATAACTAATTCCTAAATACATCTATATTTATATCTACTAATCATCCCAAAATTTTTTACGCACCGACAATGGCATGTCACATACAATTTGATAAAAATACAATTAACAAAAAAGTAATGCACTATTTTAAGCAAAAACATGTGCAGATAAAAAATACATAATAATGTGTTCAACGAGAATGTTACATTTAAAATTTTCACAAATTTTTTTAATGTTTGGAGCATAGTTTGATCCGGGGCATTCGAATACAATTTTCCAAATGTTCATCTGTAAGTCGATTGCGGTATTTTTTTTTTAAAACTTTATATTGTAAAAAAAGAAGATTCACACAAATATAAAAAATAAATAACGTTTTCTTTCAAGGCAACCGCCCTAGAACTAAAATTTTTTCTTTACTTACAAAACCCAGAAATTTGGGCTAACAATTTTTCTAAAATTTTTTAAAATAAAATTTTTTTTTTGGAAGTTTCTAAATTTTTTAAAAACCAAAATTTTTAAAACGACCATTTTTTTTCCAAAAATTTTTGGGAAAAAATTTGGAAAAAAAAATTTAAAAATTTTTAAAATTTTCCCCCCAAAAAAAAAGGAAAAAAATTGATTTAAAAATTTAAAAGGGTTTTAATAAAATTTTTTTTTATTTTAACCCTTTGGGGAAAAATTTTAATACAAAAAAAATTTTAAAAAAATTTACTTTTCATTATAATATTTGGAAAAAATTATAAGAAACCCCAAACCCCCTTTCCCAACCCCCCATGGGGAAATTTGGGTTTTCCCAACCCCCCCTTTGTATTTTTTTTTCCAAAAAAGGGGTTTTTAATTTTTAAAAAATTCCAAATTCCCTTTTAAAGGGGAAATTTTTTCAAAAATTTTTTTTAATTTTTAAAAATTTTAAAACCCTTCCTTTTTAAAAGGGATTTAAATTAAACCCCCAAAACTTTTTGAAAACACCAGTTTTTAAAACCATACCCAAAAAAAAACTTCAAAAAAAAATATTATGGCTCATTACTTTTACTCGTCTCATCACTTTTTTTAGCAGAAAGTTTCCTAGATTTTATAGCAGACACTATTTCGTCCTGAAAAATTTTTCTTTTTTTAACTTTTTTTGCTTCATCTATTGGCGATGTCAAATATTTCTTTCGACGTTTTGTTTTCGCTAATCCATTATCAAATTTATTTTTAAATGACCCTGGGTCTGCGATGTTTAAATCCCATGGTCTTAAATATCGTTGATTTTGTCTTTGAAAGAGCTATGAAAATTTTAATAAATGAAGTATTTTATTTAAATAAAATAATTTTGTTCTCCCCTGTTTTAAAAAAAAAAGCAACAAAGCAGAAAATATCCATAAAATTAAAGATACTTTTACAACAAACATGTTTTATACCTAACTTTTTCGTATCCTAACAGTTTAAAAAAAAAGGAAAATTTTGGGGTTTATTAAAACGCCGGGGGGCGGCCAAACTCAAAAATTTTTGTGGCAGGAAAAACACCTTAAAATCAAAATTCTTATTTTGGTGGCAGGTTTACCGTCGTTTTCAAGATAAAATATTTCTTAAAAATAGACAAAAATTAAATAATAATTAAAATTAAAATTGTTTTACTTCTAATAAAATAATAATTAGGAAATTCTAAAAGCTTTTAGTCAGAATTTATGACGTACTGTCATAAATGACATAATAATGTTGTATTTATTTTTATCTTACACTATTTTTTATATAGATGCTTACTTTTTCTAGATCAAAGCAAGACAGTAATTTTTTAAAATTATTTAACTTGCAGAAAAGCGCTTCTTTTTAAGCACTTTTAATTAAAACATTTTAAAAAGATCGCGCCTTGAAAAAAGTAACATTTATCAAATTTCAAATAATACAAAGAAAATTAAGAAAAAAAAACTAGAAGTAGTTAATTTAAAAGAACGCTTTATGGAAAGGCTGCATGAAATACCCAAAGGAATATTTTACTTAAACGGTTTGAAAAATTAAATAAATTCTGGGCATAAGAATTGTTTAGGATTAACGTGCTGTGCTCGTACGTGATAAAATTGGCGAGAAAAAGGGGTTTTGCAGTTAAAAAGTAATAAAATATTATTTTTCGTAGTAATAATTTACGGAGATACTATAAAAAAAGAGGTGTGTGCTAGGTGTCGGACTAAGATTTTCTGGCGTATTTGTTTTCGCTGACAACAAATCTAAAGTTAAAATTGGGAGTCAAAAATTGAGCAAAGGCGTAATATCGGATAAAAACAATTTTTTTTTGTCTAAAACATGTTAATATCTTAAATACTATTGATTGATTGATTGATTGATAAAATAAATACACAAGTTGAGGTTTTGTCCGCCTCGACCAAAAACCTACAGGGCTTGTTGTATCTCTTTTTATTTGTTTAAATTAAAAGGTTTGAACCTTGGGCAGGTGTAGTAGCCCTTTTACTGTTCTTTTCTGGTCTCCACCTCCTGGTGGTTAGTGTTCCACCATAAAGGTTTTGATTTGTTCTCCAGTATGTAAATTCAGGGCACTCATTTATGATGTGAGAGGCTGTCTCTTCCTCTTCGTCCCTAGTCTAACTGGGTTTTTCTTATAGATGCCCATAGTGTGCATATGTTTTCTTAGGGTGCAGTGTCCGGTTATTAATCCTGTCACTATTCTAATCTGATTTCCTATTTAGTTTTAGTAATTCACTTGTCAATGCTTTCGATGGTAGTCCAACATTGGTTTACTGTGATTTTGCCTTGGAAGTGGTTCCAGTATGACTGATGTTGTGTTTTGAATTCCAAACCGAGGCTTTTGGTATTCAAAAACAGGTTCAGGACCCACAAACAAAACTGCGGAGCCTCGCCTGGCCAGGGAGTTTGCATTTTTTATTGGCCCTGTTTCCCCTGTTTTTTTGTGGACCAGGAGGCATTGCAGACAGTTTCAAACCAACCTTGAGTTTTTACTTGTTGGGATGCCAAAGCTTTTATGGCCGCTTGACTATCAGAGAAGATAGTAATGTCCCTGCCCTTATATCTCCTCCTCAAGTTCTCCCGCAGACAAAGTTCAATGGCATATATTTCCGCCTGGAAAATAGTGGCATATTTCCCCAGGGAAGCATAAGCATTAAACCTGGGGGTCATACCATGTATTCCTGCGCCGGCTCCATTGTCAGTCTTGGATCCTTAAATACTATACAAGAAACGAGAAACTCTATACCTAAACTATCGGCTAAGTGATGATCGCGTTGTTAAATTTAGCAATGGACTTAGCAATTGTTAATAGTTAAAAACGGTTTAGAATGTTTAACAAAACGTCATTGTCAATGTTATTCAATGATTTTAGTGGGCAACCTGTCAAAATCTGACATTTTGTTAAACATTCTAAACCGTTGTTAACTTTTAACAATTGTTAACACACATTCCTGTGCAGGCCTACAGGGCGGCCTAAAAAATCACTGAGAAGGTAAAGCTTTCCTGCTCCTTAATACTAATTTAAACGCCTAAGAAGCCTGACATATTATCCAAATTCAACAAAAAAATAATTTACATACTTGCCTAAAGTTAAAAAATGTGATTTGCTATTCAACACATACAGGGTGCTCCAGTATCGAAGAAATAAACATGTTTATGCCAAGTAATATGTTAATTTCATGATAAATTTGTATATATCTTCCAGAGTTTTTACTTTTGCCAGTTTCTTGTGCTCCAAGTCAAACAAACGAGCTAATTTTGCGTTTTTGAAGTTTTAAGCTAATAATTATATTAATTAATAAATAATTTAATTAAAAATACTAAATTAGTAATAAGTAATTTTACACAGCAATTATTTTGCGCGGCAAACAACGACTTAACCTAAAAATATAGGTAAATCCAGGAAACATGGAGAATGAAACCTTCTAGATACTTCACCCTGAAGATGAACACGAAAATTATTTTTGTTGTGGTTACCTTAATTTTATTATACCTCTGTACCTCAGAAAAATGTGCCAATTTTAAAACTATGGACCTCTTTATATGTCACAAAATATTTGGGAAAAACCAAAAAAAAAAAAATTAATTCCAAATATTCCTGTATATTTGGGATAATAAAACAAAATATTTTAACTTAAATTTACCCTAACAAACTGTCAGAAATGTATAATTTCTAAAAACATATACAAGTATATCACGATATTAATATTTTATTTGGCATAATACATATTATTTTTTCGATACTGGACCACCCTGTAGGTGGTAAATGTTTAATCAAACTATTTTACCTCTAAATAAATATATAAAATATTTTTGTTGGATTTAGACGAAATTTCACTTTTTTAATGCGTTTATATTGGAATTAATAAACGTTAAGTCAATTTTAGTGATTTTTTTTGGCCCCCACCCCCTTTAAAAAAAAACCCTTTTTTTTTGCACCAAAAATTTTCCCCATTTGGGGGGGGAAAATTTTTTTTTTTTTAAAAAAAACCCAAAACGAAACGAAACATTTTTTTCGTTTTTAAAGTTTAACCAAAAAACCCCCCCCTTTATTTTTTTTTTTTTTTAAATTTTTTTTAATATTATGTAAAAAAAAAAATTTTTAAACAAAAATTAAAAATTAAATTTTTTTTTTAATTTCATGGTTATTTTTTTAACCCAAAAAAAATTTTTAAAAGGGTTTTTTTCCTTTTTTTTTAAAATACATCCTTTTTTTTTTTTCTTTTATTTTTTTTTTCAATTTTTATCATTTTTTTTTCAGTTTCTTCATTATATCATTTAGCAAGATCTGCCTTATAACTGTAATCCCATAAGAAAAAATCTAGTGGGGTTAGATCTAAGGACCTTGCTGGCCATTCTATTGTTCTCCTTTTTCCGATTCATCTATTGAAAAATATTTGGTTAAGGTAATTTCTAACAGGTTGCGCATAATGAGGTTAAGCCCCATCTTGCTGAAACCAAATATCCGCATTTAGCACAAGCGGATTCAAAGCATTTGAGCTGTCAAATTTGCAAAAAGTTTTTCCTGTGGAAATTGTAAATATCTCTTTCCAGTAAGGTCATTTTCTAAGATTATTGGCCCGATAACTAAGTTCCTAATGTTGCTAGCCTACCCAATAATCTTTCAAAGTCATTGGGTATATACTTTCCTCATTCAGTGGGGATTACTATCAGCCCAACAATGACAGTTTTGTTGATTAACATGTCCATGCAAAGTCAGTGTCGCTTATAAAATATTTTCCGATGATCAATTATTGCGTCACAAAACTGCAATTTTCTGCAGGGATCGTTTTCTGCTTATTTCTACTCCACCATCCTAATTTTGTAAGGACAATACTTATAACCTTTAGATACATTTTCAGGCCCCAGAAAGCCCTGTGAAATTTGATAGAATGAATTTTTAATAGTACGTTTTCTTTGGTAAAATTATCTATTGCAGATAAAACTGCTGAACTGCCAAACGATCAACTTTAGGTATAGGAACATAAACAACCAAAATGCTTTTTCTTCTTCTTCTTCCTGAAAATTTTTACATACCAGACGCGCCTTTTTGGGGTTTTTTGTGTCTAATCTTTTCCCAAACCTCCCATTAGTCTGTTTCCCTTTCCCCAAGTCTGTATAACCCCCAGAGTTGGTTGAATTTTTCCCTTTTTGTTGGGTTTTAAAAAATTTAAAAGAAAAAATTTCAGGATGTTTCTTTAAAAAAAGCGTTTATATCGTCAGGCTTATTAGGGCCACCCTGTATATTCAAAAATTATTTCCTGGTACCCTCACAAATAGTATAGATTGCCGTATGAACGAAATTTCCAACCTTATTTATTTAGAAGCTATACAGGGTGTCCGCAAAATACGTGTACAACGTTTGATGACGGGCTCGGGCCCCCAAAAAAAATATTAAACGAAACCTAATCAAAAATTTCTTCAATTGCCTGCAAAGGGGGTAAAGATTTAAAAAAAAAGTTTTTTCTAAATTTTTTAAAAACGTCAAGTTGATTTCAATTATTTTTGGTTTGAGTCTCGGCTATAAAATGACGTTTGCGTTGGCAAGTATTATTCCAATAGTATTATAAACGGGCGTCCTATTTCCTTTATCTCGGATTTTTTTTGTTTGACTTTATAAATTGATCCATTTTCTGGTAAAACAATGTATTTTAAAAAAATTTTTTCTTTGAAATTTTGCTAGGGTAAGTTTATGCCAAAAAAAAAATTTATTTTCGTGCTTGGGAAAAATTTTATTAATAAATAAAAAAAACTATTAAAACAAAACATTTAAATTTAAACAAAAGTGCAAAATGACCCCATTTTGTTAAATAATATTTAAAATTTTAAAAATGAACTTGAACTTTATTTAATGTCTGGGATTATTAAGATGGTTTCTTGCATTTAAAATTTGTTTTTAAAAGGGGCACCCCACAAAGAAATCACATATTTTAGGCCCGGGAGAAGTGGTGGCCATCGTACTGGTGGTTTTATCGCCTTTTCCCAAACCCACCAAATGGGGGTTATTTTCATAAAGGTATGTTGAACACCCAACGGAAAAAGGTGGCCTCCATCATGCATATACCACGGGCCCTGCCGGAATTTTATAAGGGGAAAATTTTTCCCAGAAGAATTCAAAAGTGTTTTGAAAAAAATTAAGGAAAATTCTCCTTTAAATTTTTCCTGATAATATTACAGGACCAATAAGGAAATTTGGGTTTTTTAACTTTAATGGCATAAGGATTTTCATGGGCTTTAAACATTTCATTTTTGGGGTTGGTAACCCTAATTTTGTAAAGGTCGCCTCGTCGGTAAATAATTTTTTTCCACAAAAATTTGGATCAAAAATTTCTTTTTTTGGGAATAAATTGACAAAATAGGACCCCGGGGGAAGGACCCAAGGGGAAAAATTTCCTGAATTTTGTTTGGTTTGGATACGGGTGCAACAATTGTTTTTTTAAAATATTATTTACGGTGGTTTGGTTCTTCTTAAATTTTTTAAAAATTTTTTCCCTCCTTTTAACGGGTTAGGCCGTAATTGACCCCTACCTTTAAATTTTGCAAAGCTACCCTTTTCCCCGAAGAGGGACGTTCAATACTTGCAAATGTTTGGTGATTTAGTATACGAGGGTCGGGAAACCCTGCCCCAAAACCCCAACACTTTGACGCCCTTTTCCCTTGGAAAAACCCCCGTACAAAAAAGCTTCCCAACTTGGCATTGCATATAGGGTTTTTTCTTCTTTTTTTGGATTATATGGGAAAAATTTTTATATATAAAATATATTCAGTTTTGGGGACAAAATACTACGGAGAAAAAAAGTTTTTTTAATTTTTTTTTTATTTTAATTTAAAAATTTTAAAAATTCCCAAAATTGTTTTTTCCCATATAAAAATTTTAAAAACCCCCCAAACATTTTTTTGTTTCCCGCCCAAATAAATTGGGGAAAAAATAAAAAAGCGTTTTAACCCAAAATTAACCATGACCAACTTTTTTAGACAAATTCAAGAGCCCCTAGTCGGTCATGGTTGGTTTTGGTGCAAAACTTTTTTTTTACCCCAATTATTTTTTGGGAAAAACCCAAAATATAAAAAATTTGAGGGTTAAAAATTTAAAATTAAAAACCCAAACATTTTAATATTTATTTTAAATTTAAAATGTAAAAAGGGAATGTTTATCAGATATTGATTTATTTCAAACCCTATTTTTTTTTAAATATAAATTAATCGTTTTTCCCGATTTTCCGGGATTTTGTCAATGATTTTGTTTTTGTGTGTTATGTTTAACTAAATAATTATCAATTTTTAAAAAGTTTTTCCCCCCACTCAAATTCCTCCAAGATCCCCGTAAGTTTTTTTGGTTAAAAAAAAAAATTAAAAAAAATTTCTCTTCTCCGGGTATTTTTTCCCTTTCCCCAAAAGGGTACTTAAATTAATTTTTTTTAAAAAAAAAAAAAAATCCAAAAATTTGCAGAAAACCCCCATTGCAATTTTTACCGTCAACTTTTTTTAGAGTTTTGTAAGTTGTCCCTATTTACCCGGGAAAATTTAAATTTAAAAGGGTTTTTGTTTAAACCTGACATCAACAAAAAATTGAATGTCATTGGGAAAAACAAAAAAAAAAATGAAAACCCAGCAAACAATGTTTAGTAAAAACCTTTAATTACACCTAATTTTAAAAAAATTTTCCGGCATAACCACTTTTCCTAGCAAATTTTGCAAAAAAATTTTTAAAAATTTTTAAAAACATTTTTTGAAAAAAATCCAATTTTGGGGAAAAATGAATGACATAAAAAAACAGAGATTATAGGTACATATGACGTCAATTTATAATACTTTAGATTAACTAGAGTGGATAACTGAAATTTTAAAAGCAAACGTTTCATTTTTTCCCCAGATCATCATCAAAAATTATTGAAATTGACTTGCACGTTTTTTAAAAAATTTTGAAAAAATTTTTTTTTTTAAAACTTTGACGCCCCCCCGCGGCTAATTAAAGCAATTTTGGACATAGGTAAGTTTGCTTTAATAGATTTATTTTGACGCCCGGAGAACGTCATTGAACGTTGTACACGTATTTTCCGGACACTCTGTATATGTAGAAATAACGAAAAAGTAAACATATTTAAAATGTGTCATGGGATAGGGTTAAAAATAACACAAACATATGTAAGTCTATCATTTAATATTAATCACTGTTTTTTCTTTTTAGATCGATTGGACAAAGTGGCGGAATATCTGCAATAATTCTGGTAAGTACTACAATGGTAGTTTTAGATATCGATCACATAATTATTATTAATTTTAAATAAATGTAAAATATTAAATAAAGAAGTAATTAATGTCTGTCTATAGAATGCGAGACGTTTAATTACATTTAAAAATACCTTTAAAGCCCCAAAAAAATATGTCTGAAGAAAATTATCAATTTTAGAAAAAAAAAATTAAAAAAAAAGTTGGAAAACCTTTATACATTTTTTTCAGGGGATTCAAGAGGGAAAAGCAATACTTTGGGGAAGTCAGGGTCCAAAAAAAAAAACATAAAATCATAAAAAATGGGTCCGCAAAGGGCCCTTTGCTTCCAAAATAAAGGGGGGTTTTAAAATTTTTAAATTTAATTTTTTTATTTTTAATAAAATTTATGATTTGAAAATAAAAAATTTGGTTTTGGGGGGTTTTTTGGTATGAGGGAAATTTTAATTCAGCTCCTTACTTGTAGGGGGGCCCCCTACACGTTTTTTTTATTTATTTTAAACCCAATCCAATTTTTTGGGTACCCCTGTTTTAAAACTTTTTTTAAGAAAAATTTAAAAAATTGTTTTTAAAAATTTTTACGTAAAAAAGGGTTTACTTTTTAAAAAAAGTTGATATAAGCAACCGTTTTCGGGGATATTTGGTTTTAAAAAAATTTAAGACGCATCTGATTTTATTATGACAAAATTTAAAAAAATAAAACAAAATGTATAACTAAACAATATGTATTTTAAATTTTTAATATTGTTCTTAAGTATGTTCAGCAAAACATAAGTTTATAATTTTTAAAAATTCCACCATTTACTTCTAAGCACATGTCAAATCTGTGGTAAACACCCTGTTTATATATATATATATACAGGGTGCCACAGATTCGAGTGCATGCATGGGGATCTCGGAAACCGTAAGAGATACGAGGTCGGTTAAATTATGTGAAGTTCCGCATTTGGGTGCCCTAACAACATGCCGATTAGAAAGTTGTAAAATTCCGAGTACTTCCGGAGATATCCGGAAAAAAACCGAAAACCAGAAAAAAATAAAAACGAAATCAGCAATTCGTTTTTATTTTTTTCTGGAGTTATTAACTAAGAGATATGGAAAAACAAAGACACTTTCTCATGGCCACTTCTTAAGTTCTACAAACAGCCTTAGAGAGATTTTCCGTACGACGTTTCATTTCGTTAGACCATCATCAACTTTATTTTTTTAAATACGGACCTGGGTTTTTTACTTAATTTTTTTAAACCCCCTATTATTTCAATTACAAAAATGTATAACACTTAATATTTATTAACAAATGTGGAACGCCCCTATAAGAAATGATGTGCGTTCCTTGTCTTACTCATTGTCTCTTATGGAAAATATGTTTATTTAACAGAAAAATATTAAGTGTTATACATCATTGTAATTGGGATTATAACTGCTTCAAAAAAATGCAATAAACAATTGAGTGCCGTATTTAAAAAAATAAAGTTGATGATGGTTTTACGAAGACGAAACGTCGTACGGAAAATCTCTCATATATAAGGCTTTTCCGTAAATTTACACTTAAAATGGGAAATATGGTAGGCGGCATGGCTCAAGAAGTCGAAACAATTGATACTCGTTGGCATATCAGTGTGAGTATTTATTTATGTAATCTGGTGACATTTGGTTACATCTTGTGCACATTATCTTCTCTTATTAAGAAGTATTTGGCAATTAAAAAATAAGTCTACACAGCAAGAATCAATTGAAATTATTTATATCCTTGGAGAATATTTTAATAATTGTCTTCTGGCATCCCAGGTATATAGTGAGAGGTTTCCTGAGAGAAGACATCCAGATGAAAGGTCATTCCAAAGATTGATGGATAGATTTGACAGGACTGGAATAGTTAAGTACGAAAAGCATGGAAGCAATAAAGCCAGTGGTAAACGAAGAAAATGAATTTAACGTGGTCGCATTTGTTGTTAAAGACCCACATAGAAGTACAGCGGACATAAGTGATTTGCTGAACTTAGGTCAAACTTCTGTGAAGAGAATGTTGAGTAAGAATAAGTTTCATCCATATCGTGTGCAATAGAATCAAGCACTTGAAAGACAAGACTTTGAAAATAGGAAAAATTTCTTTAATTGGGATCTTGCTCGGATTAGAGAATATGTACGATTTTTAACGTGTATTATTACCGATGAGGCGACATTCCGCAATAATGGTCCTGTGAACAGGCATAATTTACACTTTTACGCCGATGTTGAATCCACATTTATGAGGACTGTTAACCAGCAACATAGGTGAAGTGTAAATGTTTGGGGAGGCATTATTGGAAACTATATAATAGGCCCCACTTTTGATGGACACCTTAATAGGAATATTTTTTAAATTTTTTTAAATGAAGATCTTGATAATCTGCTAGAAAATATACCACTACAACTATTAAGAAGGATATGGTTCCAGTTAGATGGGGCACCTGCTCATTTCAGTGCTGGAGTCCGAAATACTCTGGATGAAAAATTTCCAGGCCGTTGGATCGGAAAAAGAGGATCTGTTCCTTGGCCTCCAAGGTCACCAGATCTGACAAAACTTGATTTTTTTCTATGGGGGTACGTTAAAGAACTGGTCTACAAGACACCCCCAACTACAGCAGCAAATATGCGAGAAAGAATAAGAGAAGCATTTAATTCAATGACTTCCTTAACGTTAGGTACAAAATTAAATAGATCTTTAATCGACAGGTTCAATATGTGTTTACAGCAAAATGGTAGAGTGTTTAGGTATTTAATGAATTAATTGGGTTTATGTAAATTTATTTATGTTACCTTTATTAGTCTTGTGTTCTGAATAATTTTATTAAATGTAAATAAAATGATATAAATTTATTATTACAAAAAGTAGTAATATTATTATGCCACCCAGTATCAATTGTTTCGATTTCTTGAGCCATGCCGCCTACGATATTTCCCATTTTGAGTGTAAATTTACGGAAAAGCCTTAATATCTCAAAACGATAGTGCGATAGATAGGGCAAACATAATGTTTTCTGAAAGAGCACACTTTATGCTTTTCAATGGCAAAATAATATACAGGGTGTTGTATTTAGGAAATTTAATTAAAATAGAATTGAAAATAGAGATGTTTGAATAAATATTTTGGACACCTTGTATAATTAAATCAAAAAATGAAGATAGTTTAGGATAAAGTATGTCAATATTACATTACATGTAAATTTGTCAGCGAAATTAACAAACAGTAGCGGAGACAAACAGTTTAAAAAAGTATGTTTTTGGCTTATCTTTAAAAAAAAAAATTCATAGCTTGGCAACGCTGCATTCGACACACATACAAATTTAAAGTTGAATACAGAACCCACAGGAGTTTCATTTGCCACATTAAAACATAAATTTGTGCATTTAACAAAAATATAATTTTTGATATTACTCTTTTGAGACACCCTGTATACTAGAAAATAATTTTGGATTGTAGCAGAGATAAAATTTTAAAGTTTTGTTAAAGAAAATCTTCTCATAAGTTCAACGGTTTAGTAACTATTTACCGACGTATAATTGGACCACCCTGTATATATATATATATATATATATATATATATATATATATATATATATATACATATATATATATATATATATATATATATATATATATATATATATATATATATATATATATATATATATATATATATATATATATATATATATATATATATATATATATATATATATATATATATATATATATATATATATATATATATATATATATATATATATATATATATATATATATATATATATATATATATATATATATATATATATGGAAAAATTTTTTTTTTAGGGACACCACGCAGATTTTAAAAAATTTTTGCAGGGGGGGGTTTTTTTTGGGGGCGCTGACACGAATCAAAAATTTTTTTTTTTTCCGGCAACCTCTGGTTTTTGAGTTAGAGGACCAAGTGGACTAACCCAAAATGAACTTTTTTTCCCAAAAATTTATCCTTCTTGAAACTGATTCCCCAAAAAATTAAAAATTTAAAAAAAAAAATTTATTTTATTTTTAGAAAAAAAAATCTAAAATAAATCCATTTTTTTTAACTTGACAACAATTATAATCAGGCAACCAGTTATACATCACAAATCTTTTTAAAGATACAAAAAAATGGATTTATTTAAGATAATTTTTACTTAAAATAGACAATAAATTATTGTAAATTTCAGTGTTTTTTTTTAATATATAAGTGCCTAATTAGTGTATTTTCCCCCTTTGTTGGTAATTAGTTTCAAGAAGGGAGAATTTTGAGGTTAGTTCACTTGGAGGGGCCCTTTTTAAATCAAAAAAACCCCCGGTTGCCGGGGAAAAATAATTTTTGATTCGGGTCAGGGCCCCCCAAAAACCCCCCCCTGCAAAAATTTATGAAAATTGGGTTTTTTTTTTAAAATATATATATATATATATATATATATATATATATATATATATATATATATATATATATATATATATATATATATATATATATATATATATATATATATATATATATATATATATATATATATATATATATATATATTAATATTATAATTTAAAAAATTTTTTAAAAATTTTTTTAATTTTAAAATTTTAAAAAAAAATAATTTTTTTACAGACTTTAGTTATGTTTAGTTATTAGAAATATAAAAAAGGGTTTGAATTATTTTATTTAGGTTAATAATTTATTTAAAATAGGTTACCTTAGTTTTTCCCCTTTTTTTACGGTCATGGCGGATTATCCTGAGGGCGCTGGAGACACCTTTTTTTTCTTTCTTACATCCTGTAGTAAAAAAAATTTTTCCAGCTAATTCTAGACTTTTTTCCCCCCTTTTTTTTCTTTTTTCCCCCTTTACTATAAAAGCGCGAGGAAAATCCGCCCGGGGGCCCGTTTAGTTTTTTCACACAGAGATAAGAAGTTGACAGATA
>JAHBCN010017687.1:0-17993 GCA_019359885.1 Listronotus oregonensis
AAGTCGCTTGACTTGGTAATTCCTTCTCCAGAATCCGCTAACATAGTCGCAGAGGATCGACGAAAACTATTTAAGTGTACTCTTCTGGTTTTTTAAATTTTAGGTATGCAGCAATTTCTGAAGGCATTTTACCTATTGAATTTATTCCCACAATTGCGTACTGCATGCTCCTTGTTTATACTGGACAAAAAAACTTTGGGTGGGGTATGTGGTTTTCGCAAATTTGCATATTTACGGTACAATTGAGATAAAGTCCGTTTTTGTTTCATCGGACACGACAAAGATTCTGGAAGTGTTATTTTTACGAGTTTAATTCCAAAAATTTGTATAATTTTTTTTTAATTTTTAAATTTTTTTAAGGGTAGAAAGTTTTTGATTTTTTTGGCCGGTATCCCACGTTTTGGTGTTTAAAGTGATGTTAGCTTGAAATATGAACTTAAATCAAGGTTCCTTTTCACTTTGAGGACACATTTTAACATAGAGTATTCTCCATAAAGTATTAGGTTTATATTTTTTTGCAAAATCCGAAAAATAGGCCGAACCCCTTTTCTTTTTTCTTTTTTTCCCCTTGCTGGAAAACCAGTTTTCGAATGATAATTGTAGCTCCTCATCGGAACTACTCATTTTAAAATTTTTTTTGTCGGATTTTTATTTAATTAAAAAAAGATACTATGAGCCTTTTCATTAAAAATGCTTTTTGTATTGAAATTATTTTGTGCAATTGCTTGTTCATATGGAAACGAAGAAAAAATCTGACATGTGTTAAAATCACCAAGATTACATATTGTTGCTTGACTTGTCATAATCATTTATTATTATTATACAGGGTAATTAAAAAAATGTTTTTTTTTGTGTTTTAGTTGAAATATTAAAAATTACGAAGTAACAAAAAAAAAGAGAATAAACTAAAACTTGCAATGGCACGTATATTGCATGAAATAGCCTACAATTACTAAAATACATATAAATCTTGCTTACCTGTAAGATTTTAGAGTAGTTTTACTTTTCCGCACGCTCGTAGGAAAAATAAATTTAAAACAAGCATTAAAATGGCGCAGTAATTTGTCGTGGTTAATTATAAAGGTGTCTTTTTTAGACGATCAATTTTAAAACAAAACAAAACAAAACTAATTCATTTCAAATTACCCTTTGGACATTGACAGATACTTATACTTGGGGGGAGGGAGGCAACGGGCACTCAGGACTTCTTTTTGTAACGAAGTTAGCACTTCTGATAAATAACTTAATTTTTTAGCTATACTTTGTTTTCTACCGTTCTCGCGGGATATTGCGCCTCTCCTAATCCATCGTGTCACATCCAAGGAAGTTTAAAGTGTATGGAAGCCCAATACTGTAGAACAAAATTGTCCAGGCGTGCAGGGCAGCGGGAATAGGGGGATTGGCCCCGCGGAGTTTGCGCAATGAATAGTAGGTCAGAGCCGGACTTCCATAATTCTTTGTTACTATCTATAAAGTTGACATCATCAAATGTCAAATTCAAGCATTCACTGTTTTTTTTTGCACAAAATTGTTGGTTATTAAACGATACTATCATATAATATTTAAAATTATTGTGTAATAATGGATTTTATATCATCTGATATAATATGGAAAGAAGCCTTCTATTTAAAATATTTAAATGGTCGATATTTTTGTGAGTTTTGTATTTTTACCAAAAATCTTTGTAAATAAATAAATAACGATTTTTTAAAATAAATTTCAAACATTGTATTATAGTTTCATGTACTTATCACCAATTTTGTGATAAAAGAAGGGCAAGATAGTGTAAATGACTTTAATCTAATCCTAAGATTCTGGTTGTAGGTACATTAAAAAGTGAAAATTTTTATAACTGCTTTTTAGGCATATACTTTTCACTAATAACAAACATTCATAAGACAGAATAACAGTGGTTAAAAATGTTTAGTAACCTTTGGTACCTAGGTATCCATTGTAACAGTATCCGTTAAATATTATGTGTCTACAGTATGTCGAGCTTAAAAAGTTGATAATGTAAGTTTAAGAAACCAAAAATATAATTTTTTTAAACAAATACAGAAAAAAGCAAAAGGAACTTTAACATAAAATTGTACTTTCTTTCATTCAATTAGAGGGACCTGAATATATTAAAATTTGCCTGGTCTACCCAGTAATTAATAATTTTGATGCTTTAAAAGAATGTACTAAATTATTCAATGAAATAAAAGTAGGTACGTACCTAAATGTAAACCTTATTTCTTTTTAATAATCCACAGAAATACACAAACATTGTGGAAATCATCTAAAAGATAGTTAAGATTGCCTTACTTTTCTCACTGCTATTTCCTATGAAATTTTCATTATTCTATTATTCATAATTGATATATTATTATTTTTTCGGTTACCTAACGTTACGTCTCATAAGAAGCACCTAATTTAAATATGAGAAATACTTACCTAAAGTAAAAAATGCCGGGTATGTTACCCTTGGATTTGCAAGACAAAACCATTTATCTAGGCAATTTGTTACGAAATTATAAGTAACAAACAATAAACACAAAATTATGGTCACAATTTAATAAACACTAATCACTAAAATAAGAAGGTTTTTATCAATCCAAAAAACTTCTGCAGCTACATAATATAGGTACTCACACAAAGCAAAACAATCGAAACTAATACGGCGCAAAGGGCACAAACCACAACGAAAATGACGAATAATGAGACGACGACGGTTGACGATACAGCGCGGATATAGTTTCATAGGCGCCGCGCGCGCTCTTGCACCAAAAACCTTAGAGAACCTAAGACCAAAAACGGTACTACGGCTCTTATAAAAGTATAATGTGTTGCCTAACTACACACTGATTTATCAGTGGGAAATAGGGAACACTTTAAATTATTTGGGGAAATTTTTTTAAATTGCGAGTTTCGGCGGGGCCAACTTTGACAGTTATTTTCATACTGGGCTGGACATTTTTTGATCGAATGGGCCATAGCATTGGGCTTCCATACACCTTTAAACTTCCTTGATCACATCACATTACGCTCCTTCCGCTCCGTCTTCCGTTACACACCTCGGTGTAGCGCGCATCTCGCAATTGAATTTATTTTGTCATATTTTCTTTGTAGTCCAGTAACTAAAGACCTTAAAGTACAGAAAGCTATAAATTTATCTGCACAGTTTTTATTTGTGGCGCAATTTTTGGTCTTCGCGGATGCTTTCGAGCGAGAAAAAGTTTATCACGATTCCGGCGTGGGATTCAACTTTAAGTGGCCAAAATGGCTGACATATTATCGATGTCGATTTTTTTTCCAAAAATTTTGCCCTTTCACCCCTTATTGCTACCCCCTGTATCCAACAGGCTGTCAGCCTGCGCCGGAATATAATTAACAATACTAAATGAACATCTTTTACGGGAGAAACTCCATATTACTGATTTCGATGAGTTTTCGGCTCCAGCTCTTAAGGTGTGACAGACTTGACGAGCCAAGGCGACGCGCAGCGAGCGAGCACGCGACGCCCTCGAGCCACGAACTTTCCGCGAAACACTTCGCGCGGCTCGGGGCGCTTTACTGCGATCCATAGATCGCGACGAGCGCACGCCGAGCCATATTTATTTGTGATTTGTCCGACGGCAAGAGAACATGTCTGATATTACGGAAGTCCAAAAAGCCGCAGCCTGTGCAATTTTACGTAGTGGCGCGCTGATAACTGCAGCGTCCTTAAAAACAAAACACGAAGATGGTGGAGTACTGAACTCTATAAAAAAAGATCGGGTCAGGCACTGCTGCGAGATTTAAGCTTTCAGCACGTTAGTGGGCAGTATAAGAACTTCACCCGGATGACCCCAAATTTTGATGAAAACAGGAAATAACATTTTTAAAAAAGAAACATTTTTGAGGAAGCCACTTTCAGCTCAAGACAGGTAAAGCATTTAGCTTTAAACCCAAAAACCCAAAATTTTACTTTAAAACAGGGAATACAAATAAACTAATGTTAATTTTAAGTAAAAAATACAGCAAGCATTATAGGTTCGTTGCTCCGTGGCGCGCTGCACCAAAACTCAGTCCACACTGCGCCTCGAGTAACCTTTGATGTTTCGTCGAAAAACCGACTGGAGATGGATCGCAATGAACCGCCACACATGTCCACACTTCAAGTTTTGGCGGGTCGCGCGATTTTCTCGCGGCTCGGCGCGGTCTAGGCTCGTCAAGTCTGTATGCACCTTTAGACCATAAGCCCTCATTAACTTTTTTATTTGACGTTTGGAAAAAACAAGTTTTGTATAAAAGTTTAGTAGTTTAAAATAAATATTTTTAAAAACTTTTTTTACCTATACAGGGTGTTTCAGAAAGTCTGGACGTGGTCCTACTATCTTATTTTACATAAGTCTCCAATTTTTTTATTTGAGATTTGCATTCTCCTTGAAATTTTAAATACATTTTATGTAGCATACCCTACGTCTGACTTTAATGGTTACATAGCAAAATGCAAAAAACTATTAGCATTATCATAATCACTATCATGCTATATTGCTACCTATGTTTATTCATTTCATTAATTAGCCATAAAGTTTGACATATCCGTCAAATGACTTTCTTTCACACTGACATTAGTTTTAATTATTTGGTAAAATAAAGGTATTCTTGATTAACATCGATAAAATTAATTGTTTACGAGAAATAAAATATTATATTTGGTATTTTTTTACATTATACAGGTGTTTTCTAATTGTACGTCAATATTTAAGAAGGCAATTTTTGGGTCCATTTTAAGAAGAAAACTTCATATGAACGTATGTCCTAAACGTCCTAACTTTTGCGATACAGGGTGGTAAAATTTTTAAAAATAAATCATTTATTATTAATATCTGTAATACCACTTAAGATATTTTAATGAAATTTGGCATATATGTACTATGTATTAAGAAGCATTTTTTAGTGTACCACGTATTTTTTTATTTGCCGAAATAGGCAGGTCAAATTCTGTACGAACGCCACTGGTAGAAATAAAAAAAAATGTAGTACACTAAAAAAGGCTTCTTGATACATAGTATATTTATGCCAAATTTCATTAAAATATCTAAAGTGGTATTACAGATATTAATAATAAATTATTTACAGAGCTGTCAAAGTACTCTTAAATAGTACTTCAAGTACAAGTACCAAGTTTTTAATTTTTTAAAAATTACTTCAAGTACAAGTACCAATTATTCATTAAAATGTACTTGCATTTTCAAGTAAATTGAAAAAATTTTAAATACCAGCCAAGTATTTTACTTGAAGTAAATCCAAGTACTTAAAATAAACCAAATACTTGAAGTAAACCAAAGTACTTAAAAACATACTTTAGTACACCAAAATCTTTAAATAATAAAATTTTAAATAATTAAAAGTACTTCAAGTAAAACAAATTTATAGTAGTATTTTTTGTAAGGAAGTAAAAAGGGGTTTTTTTTCCTTTTTAAAACCGGGGAGCGCTACGTCATTGGAATAGGGTTGCTAAGTGTCCGTTTTAAGTCGGGATCTTATGCATCCGATGTCCGAAATAAGTAAAATTTTGTAAATTTTTGGCAACAGGTCAAAGCGATTGGGTGAGCGCTTGGGGCCCTTTAAAATATTATAGGAAATATTGGTTTTTTCCAAAATGGGTTTTTTCCCCGTGGTTGCCCAAGGGGGTTGGGGGTTGGCCCCGTTGGCATCCGATACATCTGTCAAAAGCGAATGTTTTCCCTATGGGTCCCCCAAAAGGTTGGCACCCCAAAACCCATTCTTGGGAAATATTTTAATTTCCCATCAACACAAAATCAAGTCAGAACAACCCAACCAATTTTAATGTCGTTTCCATTTTATTAGTGGAAATTTTGTTTAAGTTGCCTTTAAAAAAGGGGGTTTTCGCAAATGAAGGGAATAATGAACGCATTCACAATACGAAATATTGGGGAACCGCTCCATCAAACTTTGAATGCACCAATAGAAATTCTAGAACTGTAGTTTTTTTTACATTTTCGGGAGTGATTTGGAAACTGTTTCGTATCCTAAATGCGTTCGATAATAAAATTGTCATGAAAATGACTGTTGTATTTATTATTAAATATAACAAATTGGGTATCAAAATAAAGGATTTTTATAAGGTTGATTTAGAAAAAAGTAAAAACATTTTGTCTTGCTGTTGGATCCAATTCAAATGAGCGCTGTAATGCAATACAATAGAAACAGCAGCGGTTGCGCGTATTTCTTATTTTAACTTGTTTATACGATATTACTTTTTATTTACTTGAAGTATTGTTTTTACTTGAAGTACTTTTTATTTACTTGAAGTACTTTCTTTAATCAAAGTACTTTTTTTACTTCAAGTACTTTTTTTTACTTCAAGTACATCGTAATACTTCAAGTACTTAATTAAATACTTCAAGTAATTTACTTGGTCAAATCAAGTAAAAATCCAAGTATCTTCATAAAAACTAATCAAGTACAAGTACCTCCTAATAAAAAGTACTTGAAGTAAAATACTTGAAGTACAAAAAAGTACTTCAAGTAAAATTTTACTTGAAGTACTTCAAGTTTCTGATTATTTATTTTTGAAAATTTTACCCCTATGTATCTCAAAAGTTAAGACGTTTAGGACATACGTTCATATGAAGTTTTCTTCTTAAAATTGACCCAAAAATTACTTCCCTAAATATTGACGTACAATTAGAAAACAACCTGTATAATGTAAAAACAATTACCAACCATGATATATTTCTCGTAAACAGTTGATTTTATCGATGTCAATCAAGAATACTTTTTTTTAGTTTAAGGCTAAAGCTATCCAAAAATAATATTGATGAGCGTTTATCATACAGGGTGTTAAAAAAATTGCTATTATTGTGTCAGAGCTAGTCCGTCCAGGGACTACATAAGCCAAATATGATTTATTGGGTTCATTTTAAGAAGACTTATTTAGTAACCATTATATTAATAAAATATTAAATTACGCTTAGTATTTTAAAAGATATTTAAACAAAAACGATTTCCAGGGGAGTCCGTTATGTACCTGTATGAAAAAAGTTTATGGGAACTTGTCATAATATTTTTAGGTTTTCTATTAGATTCCGAGAGATTGCCTACATATTCTGGGACACCCTGTATTTACTTTTTCGTGAATGTCTCTGTAGCAAGTGTTTTATCCATAAAATTAAATTTTTAGAATAGCTACGATGTGGCAAACCAAACGAATAACCAACCAACCAACCAACCCTCAAGAACTTCTCCAAGGAATACATACAGACAACTAGAAATAGTTTAATGTTCTAATTTATTTAGGTATTAAGTACATATGTTTTTCACTAGTTCCAGTTAAAGTAGAATTTTACTAAACTTTTAAATGTTTTTAAATAAGAGAGTTAAGTATTTTTACTTCATATAAAACCGTTCACCAGCCATAGGCAGTTAAAGAAAGAAAATTTAAGTATTTTATTATCATCTCAAAAATTACCACGGAATACTAAATCTGAAAGTTCTTAACTGAAATATGTAAACTAAATTCTAAAGATATGTTTTGCTATGAGCGACTATTGCGACGATCAGAAAGCGATGGTAGCTTGACGATCATCGCGAAGCACTGCTAAACACGCGCTCTCTTTCAACAAGTTACCAAAGTCTAAAAACTTTTTGCCGTCAACACACAAATAATTTGTAATCAATTCTTTGAAGTATCCTTCATATAGTCTTGTTGGTGAGATGTTAAGGAAGTCTTGCTAAATTTATTATTTCCAAAATTTCTTTATCATTTTTTTTCAGCAAACGATATTTCAACATAATTTTTGATACACTTATCACGTAGGTCACTATGTCTAAAGTAGCCTACTGATGAAGGATTAAAAATTTTAACTACAGGATTCTTTTAGGTTCTGTCAACACAATACTCGCTGTAACCAAATGCTCCAACTAAGTTTATTTCTTTACAGTTAGGCGATACTAACCAAAACTTACCAAATTTAATTTACTTTGATAACACATGCCCCCAAAAAAGTGGTGTGTGCTGGATGTCGGACTAGAATTTTCTGTAGTATTTTTTTCGTTAAACACGAATCTAAAGCCAAAATTGGGTACAAACAGCAAATAATCGAGAAAAGGCGTTATTTAAGATATTAACGTTTTTTTAATTTAAAACGCTAATATCTCAAATACCATTAAAGATACACGAAACTTTATATGACATAAACCATGTATTTTTACAAGACATTTAGTTTAAGTTATATAACCTTTTTGTCTAAATGCAATATTTTTCAAGCTATAATCAAAAAACCGAATTTTCAGAGTACGCCTCTGGAAAATGATTTTTTTTTTATTTTTGGATTTTTTTCTGCAAATTTTAAGTAATTTGGGATTCAAATAAATAAAGTTTATGATTTATTATTAAAAAAAACTCATAAATCACATTTATAAGAAAAAATGTTTTTCTACATATTTTGGACTGAATTTTTTTTGTTAATATTACATTTTCATTTATAGATATCTCCTTTATTATTTATCTTATCATAAATGTTTATATGCCTTTTTATAGACAATTTAAAAAGCTCTCTTTTTTGTGAATTTTTTTGTATCTCTTATAGTTTATATAGTCGTAGTCCAAACATTAGGCGTTTTTCATGATTTTTTTTTATTAGCTTATTGCAAAGCCACATGAAAATAAAGGCCAAAAATATTTTTTCCCGATTTTTTGGCCCCCGGAAACAGCTTAAAATCAATTTTAAGTTTGAATTTTGTAGGCCCGTGACGTCACGGCCTAAATTTTATTGGTGGAATTTCTGCTTTGTTGTCAGCTTTTTGTTATTCGATACGCCTGTGATCAAATATCGATATGCGCAACATCTACAAAGTTGGCGTTTCCTGTCAATTGTCATATTGTCAATGTCAACCTGTATAACCTGTAACCTCTAATTTATTAATAATTTCTAATTTGTAAATAGTGTGTGTTCTTTCCAAATATTCCAATTTATTACTATAGTTATTATTATCGCCAAACTTTCCTTGATATGAACCCTTTTTACGAGTAAATTTCCGTTATTTTATTCAAAATGAAAAAAAGTGTATTGTTATTATTTGCCCAGAAGCCGGCCGAGTTTAGGATCTTCAAAAATATTCTTTTCTCTTTCACAACAAGACGATAGGAGAAAAGCCTGGTGTCCTGCTGTAGGTATTGAGAAAATGCCCAAAGGACATGCCTATTATTGTTGTGAAAACCATTTTGATGTAAGTTTTATGTTTTATTCCAATTGAAACTATTTAGGTAGTCTGGCTGTGTTTTAGTGTAAAGTCTAAAAAGCATTTCGCATTTTAGCATTTCGTTAAAATCGATACGATTGTCGATATCGATAGTTCCTAAACAGACTTGGCATCCATGTTGAATTTGATTGGTTAGGGGCTATTTAAATTACAATGATAATTAAACCTTAAATAGAAAAGTAAGGGGTTTGTATTTTTCCGTGTTATTTAGCAGGTTTTGCTTAATTGTGTTTCTACTTTTAATTTTTACACACAACATTATCAATATCAATTGAGTGAAAATACCCTTTTCGTGGTAGCAGGTTTTTGCCGGTAAATGTACCGTGTCATTTTTTTGGGGTTTTCTCGATTTTTTGCTGTTGGACCCCATTTCGACTTCAGGTTCGTGTTCAGTGGAAAAAAATACGCCAGAAAATCTTAGTTCGACACCCCACACACCATTTTTTGTGAACCTGTTTAATTTCAATAACAAACAGAAAAACAATCCAAAATTTGGTAAGTAAAGCAAGTTAAAGATAATTAATATTTTATATATACTCTGTCCGTTAGTCACAACTATTTCCGGCCAAAACTTAGATGTAATATTAAATCAATACTTTAAAACAAAATGTATTCAAATTATTGAATAGGAGGCCTGTTTGTTATTAAGACATACATATTTTACACTCTTTTACACTTTTTGTTCCCGCCTAGTCCTTAAGGACCCCACAGACTATCGTTCTTTTTAACCTTCTTAATCGTCGATTAAGACTGCTTAGTCGGACGATCAAAACTTTTATTTCCTTACACTTTATTTAATTTTTGCAGTCGTTCATCAAAAAACGTAAATAAAGCGTGTTTATTTGTTACAAGAATGACGATTAGAAACGCTCTGCACCACACAGTTCGTTTTAAAATAAAGACGGACAAATCAACAAGATTTCAAGCGCGGCCAGAAATTTTCACCGACGGTGTTGTGTTCGGTTTTTGCCCACAAACTGGCAATGATAATCGACGCTTTTGATAGTCACGATTAAAACTGCTTAAAAAGAACGAGGTCTGTGGGGGCCTTTAAATACACCTTCGATAAGAGCGCCGAGTGTAAACTAGTGTACACTATTTCTGAATAACAAACAGATCCATGCTGGCTGTGAACTAAATGTAAAAAAAAAGTTATTGATCTTACTAACCTTTTAATTATATTTAGCTGTTATAGTTTTTTTATATTTATATATTTGGTTAAGAAATATATATAATAATTTATTGTAATATTGTTTTCCTTTATTGTTTTGTCCTTAGGAAAGAATTAAGGGGTATTCTAACACACAGTTCTGTATTTCAAACGGAAATGTATGCTTTACTGCACTGTGCAAAAGAAAATAACAGAGAGGGCTTAAAAAAAATAAGCGGATCTGCATAATAACAGACAGCCAAGCATCACTGGGGCACTAGTAAAACCAAAGGTAACGTCCAAGCTGACATGGGAATACCAAAAAGGGCTGGAAGTCTTGGGAAAACGCAACAGAGTAATCTCTTGTGGGTACCAGGACATTCGGGAATAGAAGGCAACGAAAAAGCGGATGAGCTAGCACGGACGTATATAAGGGGGGGTTTTGGGGGTCCGGACCCCCCCATTCATATCCATCTTACTTGTCCAACAGAAAAAAATTACATGCACCGCGCCGATTGTAGAAAACGATAGTTGCTTTGTCCGCCGCAGTGTGGGGAGCGTGGGAATGGGCACTGCCCCCGCCGCCGCGGCGCCCGCGCTTTTGCGGCGCGCACCAAACCAAGCTAGTCTAGTCTATTTTGTCTCTTCGCGATGCGCAATTGTTATAATACAGAAAGAAGTGTCGGTGTTAAAAAGTATAAAACGAACAAATCAGGTATCTCTTTTGAGTTTTTTTTCCTAAGAAAGAGAGCCCAAAGCCCAATGAACTTTTGTTAAAAGACAATGTGGACCTTCGTAATTTTATTGCCTCTGCCCTTGACATCTTGATTTGTAATGGTCCAGCGTAGTCAACTCCAGAGTGGGAAAATGGTTGTGATGGTGTAACTCGTGTTGTCGGAAGTTGTCCCATTAATTGCTCGGCTGTCTGTGCCTTGAATCGAATACACTTTATGCATTTTCCAATGTTAGTTTTGACTGTTCCTTTCCAATTGACGATCCAGTACATTTTCCGAATGTATGCTAATGTTAGCTGGTTTCCGCCGTGTAGGGTTTTCAAATGAGCATCATTAATAACCAATTTGCTAAGGTGGCTATAAGAATGCAAAATCGCAGGGTGTTTGGAGTTAAATGAGAGATGCAATTTCTGCAGCCTTTCCCCGACACGAAGAATCCCATCAGCATCTAGGAATGGATTAAGATTAAGTGTCTTGGGAACTTGCTTTTTCTCTAGTAAAGCATCAATTTCCTGTATGGGTACCCCTCCCTTGTCAAAGCTATAGCTACGTCCGTGTGAGCTAGCGAGACTGGGATCATCCACACCATACTTTGGATCAGAACCTCCCCTTGGAGTGACCAAAACCACAGCACGAGGGCAAACCATGGAATGGATCCGAAACAAAAACGAGAAATACTGGGGAAACCTCAGTAGAATGAGACATGAAAAAAGCTTCATAAACGGCCCATCCAAAAGAACGAAGGAAAAACTACTCAGACAAAGTAGGAAAAGACTTCGCATAACGGTAGGGTTGCTAACAGGGCACGATAACCTAAAAGGACACCTACACAAGATAGGCTTATACATTGGGGACCCAAGTTGTGTGCAAAATGTGCGACGAGGGGGAAGAAACAGCCTACCATATACTGTGCGAATTTGAAGCATTGAATCACAAAAGACAGGCATTATTTGGCAATGAAATACCCACAGGAATAATCAACCAACAGTCTGGGGGTCTTAGACTTGAAAAGGAACAAGACTAATGGGAGGTTTGGTATAAAAGACAATGGGGATTGGACACAAAGATTGCGCCGCTCCGTAGTAATCAGACGGCCCAGGGAAGAAGAAAGAAAAAGGGGGTTTTAGTCTAGAAGCTCGAATTTCGGGCGTGTTTTGACAATCGATAAAAAACAATTTTTAGCTATCCATTTTTTCACCTTTTCATTTATTTATATTTTAAGAATTCAAAAAAAAAAAATCAAAAAAAAAAACCTATTTCACGAAGTTTCATGCTGTTAAAGTAGAGGGGAAAAAGAGCGTGTCAATCTTGTCACGATTCCGTGTCTTCTGGTCACCTGAAAAAAAATGGTAGATTCTTTATCAGTACAAATTTCATTATAGCAGAAACCAGAAAAAAAAAAAAGGTAGTTTTTTTTCAGTAATTTTAACTTTTCCGAATTTTTAAAAATAGTAAATAAAAATTTACATTTTTTGTTGGTTGTTGCCATAGAGGGATATACCGGTGATGCGTCGCCGAGCGGAACATAGGAAATCCCATGTAAATTTTAAGGGTTAATTATTGGTCCCTGTACATTTTACAGAAAAAATGTAAGATAACTTTTTGAAGAGACCAATTTGACAAACCCTCGTGCCAAGTTACAAAAAATTCTAATAAGCGAATCTTGAATTTTAATTAAATTTAAATGTAATTGCAAAATTTCCAAATTTTCGGGTCAGGTAAAACCCAAGGAAGTGTGGTGGAAGGTGTAGGAAACCCCCTACGAGAACAAAATTGTCCAGGCGTGCAGGGCAGCGGGAATGGGGATTGGCTCCGCGGGTTTGCGCAATGAATAGTAGGTCGAGCCGAACTTCATAATTCTGTGTTACTATCTATAAAATTGACATCATCAAATGTCAAATTCAAGCATTCCACTGTTTTTTTAAATTTTTTTCACAAAATTGTTGGTTATTAAACGATACTACCATAGAATATTTAAAATTATTGTGTAATATTGGATTTTAGGTATATCATCTGATATAATATGGAAAGCCTTCTATTTAAATATCAATATTTTTTGTGAGTTTTGTATTTTTACCCAAAAAAATTTGTAAATAAATAAAAACAAGATTTTTTGAAATAAATTTCAAACATTGTATGATAGTTTCATGTACTTATCACCAATTTTGTGATAAAGAAGGGCAACATAGTGTAAATGAGTTTAATCTAATCCTAAATTCTGGTTGACATTAAAAATAAAATTTTTTTTTAAAACTTTTTAGGCATATACTTTTTTACTAATAACAAAAATTTATGAGACAGAATAACAGTGGTTAAAAATGTTTAGTAACCTTTGGTACCTAGGTATCCATTGTTACAGTATCCCCTTAAATATTGGTCTACAGTATGTCGAGCTTAAAAGTTGATAATTTAAGTTTAAGAAACAAAAAAACTAATTTCTTTCTAAACAAATACAGAAAAAGCAAAAAAGGGAAATTTAGCATACAATTTACTTTCTTTCATTCAATTAGAGGGACCTTTATATATTAAAATTTGCCTGGTCTGCCCAGTAATTAATAATTTTGATCCTTTTAAAGAATGTACTATATTATTAAATGAAATAAAAGTACCTAAATGTAAACCTTATTTCTTTTTAATAATCCACAGAAATACACAAACATTGTGAAAGTCATCTAAAAGATAGTTAGGATTGCCTTACTTTTATCACTGCTATTTCCTATGAAATTTTCATTATTTTATTATTCATAATTGATATATTAATATTTTTTCGGTTTAACAAAAACCTTTTTTTGGGGTTACGTCTCATAAGAAGCACCTAATTTAAATATAAGAAATACTTACCTAAAGTAAAAAATGCCGGGTATGTTACCCTTGGATTTGCAAGACAAAACCATACAACCTCTAATCATTTTGTTACGATATTATAAGTAACAAACAAACACAAAATTATAGTCACAATTTAATAAACACTAATCACTAAAATAAAAAGGTTTTTATCAATCCAAAAAACTTCTGCAACCACAAAATATAGGTACTCACACAAAGCAAAACAATCGGCGCAAAGGGCACAAACCACAACGAAAATGACGAATGATGAGACGACGCACCAAAAACCTTAGACAACCATTACGGCTCTCATAAAAGTATAATGTGTTGCCTAACTACACACTGATTTATCAGTGTGTAAGTAAACATTAAATTTTTCTGGAATTTTGTTATTGCAGAATCGCTTAACCGGAAGTTATTTTCATACTGGGCTGGACATTTTTTGATCGAATGGGCCATAGCATTGGGCTTCCATACACCTTTAAACTTCCTTGGTAAAACCAAACAGGCACCAGGTAAAATGAATATTCTCCCTGCCATAAGGAAAAGTATTAATAAATCAGTGACAGTCGGTATTTGAGAAAAAAAAATGAATTATTCATTCGAAGAAAAAGAATTCATAATTAAGTGACATTATGCGGGAAACAGTTTTAGAGCAAAATCTGAAATGTATTCAGTTTATTTCCCCACCAAGCCCATTCCGTCCATTTCAAATATTAAACGTATTGTCAGAAAGTTCGAGTCCAAAGGTACCGTAATAAATAATTGTAAATGTTCAACTCAGAATATCGAAAACAGAGACGAAGAAAGATAGAACAGAGATCTTAATATTCTACTGAGTGTGGAGGAAAACAAAATGGTTAGTACGAGTTTCTTCGGCAAGAGGTAAATAAACATCATATAACGGTATTGCGCACTTTAAAAACACAAATATTATTCGTATAAATTCGAAAAACATCAAGAGCTGCAGGAATTAGATAAAGAGCGAAGAATGGCATTTTGTTTTGAAATGATGGAAAGAGCAAATAACGATAGGAATTTTTAAGAAATATTTGTTTTACCGATGAATGTACATTCACCCTCAACAATGAACCAAATATTCAGAATTGCCGGTATTGGAGCCAAGAAAATGAAAATATCTTTGTTCATACTTGGACACAATATCCCCAAAAAACAAATGTATTCGTGGGAATTATCGGGCACCATATCATTGGACCCTTTTTATTGACTATAACCTGACAGCAGAACCCTATTTGGACTTATTTCAAAATCAAATTGGACCCGCATTGAAAGAAGTTGTTCGGGAAGATGAAATGATCTGGCACCAAATGGATGATTGCCCCGCCCATAATACCCGTATGGTTAGAGAGTACCAGAAAAATGCTTTTAACGGCAATATTATTGGTCCACGGTACCGGATACTTTGGAGAAGGTCCCCCTGATCTTTCACCGAATGACTTTTTTCTTGGTCACTTAAAAGTGTCATTTATAAAAGTTAAAATTTGAGAATCTAAACCAGCTACAAAACGCATTTCGTTAGAATGTAATAAAATTTCGCAATATCAACTTAGCAACGTTAGAAATGAATTTTATGACCCGGGTTTGGGGTATTGTTTAGCTGTTAATGGGGGGTTGTTTGATCATTTGATTAATTAATGTTTTTATATAATTCTCTATTATTTTTAAAAAACCTAGTTAAATATTAAGAGCTCAGTTCCCTCTTTTTTCGGATCTATTTTCGATCTTCTGAGTTAAACATTTACAATTATTTATTGCGATGGCTTTGGACTCGAATTTACTGACAATACGTTAAATGGTTAAAATGGACCAGATAGGCTTGATGCGAAAATAAATTGAAAATATTTCAGACAATGCTATTGGTTTCATTAAATTCTAGTATGATAAAATTATTTTTTTAATGATCGATAGTAATAATTGTTATTAGTTAAACTTAATTATTACATTAAATAAAAGGTTTGATGAAAAAATAATGTTAACGTGTCTTTTACTTTAATTCTAATGGTTGCGAGATTGATGAAACAAAAAAAAATTGGTAATCTTTTGCAATTACATTTAATTAAATAATTCAAGATTCTCTTATTAAAATTTTTGGAAACTTGGCATGAGGGCTTGTCAGATTGGTCTCTTCAAAAAGTTATCTTACATATTTTCTGTAAAATGTACAGGGGAGCCAATAATTAACCCCCTTAAAATTTACATGGGATTTTCTATGTTCCGCTCGGCGACGCACCACCCGGTATAAGGAAAATGTATGCTAACTTTCAAGAAAATCGGTCAATTAGAACTTGAGATTTTGGGACAAACGTTTTGAAAAAAGTTGTTTTAAGAAAAACGCGTTTAAAGTTTTAAGTTAAGTTTCAGGTAGTCTAAGAGTTAGAACAGTACATATTACTTACATTCCTTTAATTGGCGATTTCGGCTGCATATACAGGGTGTCCCAAAAGGTATGGTCCAAAGTTTGGGATCATGTAGACTGGATCAAAATAAGGTAACAACTTCATATAACTTTTTGCTCTATGCCCCTTCTTTACCGAGCTATTAGCTCTTAAAAGTGACAATTGAAAATCGATTTTTTATTAATAAGTTTTGAACGGCTTGTACGATCTGGAATTTTTTTTGTTGATTAATTCTGGGTTCCCACTAAAATTCCTAAATCAAATTTCCCCTGACATTTCATGACTTTCCAGGTCTCCTTAAGAAAAATTTCCATGACTGGCGAACCTTAAAAAAGCCAATTTATTCCCGTTAAAACCCATTTACTTTCCCCCCCCATAGTTTTGGGGCCACTTTGAAAAGCTCCATGTACCACATGAAGCCCAATGTTCCCATATCAAGAAATGTTTTTTTTAAAAAGTCATTTAGTTTAAAATTGACTTTTTGACCATCCATAGAAATAAAATAATTTTTTTGGCCTTAATTCTAGTGTTTCCAGTCCTTTAATCAAATGTTTAAGTAAATTATCAGCCGTACGGCGACCATTTATAAACACTGAAGTCAAAAATTTGTTTCTGTTTGTCTTGTTATATTGAAAAAGCGAATGCAAGATCCATTTGCCCTTTTTGTGATATTTTGTTGAGGGATTCATCAAATGAAATCGAAAAATGCTTTAGAGTTTTATAGTATGTTAAAAAATTATTTTTAAAATATTCAGCCAAACCAAAAATATATAAATATAAAACTTTTGTAAAACCCAATCTCATTCTCCTTGCAACATACGACTCCGGGAAAAATTAAAGAAAATAACTCAGTTTTATAACGCTATTTATTGTATTGTGAGTTTCAATTATATGTAGCGTCCATAAAATTTCAGCTTTTTTTACACTATCTTTTGTAAAAAATGAAAGTGAACTTTTTAAATTTTGGAATGTTTTATCCTGGGACCGACAAGCTGTGGAGGTAGTTGCATTCTGTTCTGAAATTACGGAAACATTTGTTTCGCACTCAACATTACTACTCGTGTGACAGAATTTGTTTAATAAAAAAAAAATTAGAATACTGTCCAATCTCGACGCTTTTTTTTGAGAAATTGATTTTATGGACTTTAAAAACGCCCCCGTTTCTTAAACTACAAATTTTTTTTTTGCAGATTGGCTTGAAATTTGGCATGGTCTGACTGAACACTGACTTTTATATTTTTAAAAACTTTATCAAGTAACCACGTTTCTTGGAAATAAGTTTTTTTGGTGGAATAATTGAAATCTGTAAAACAGTATTTGAAATTTAGAAACAACGCCAAGATATTATAAAACATTAAAAAATTACCAAGAATAATATAATCGACCTGTAATCCACAAAAAAAGCTAATATCACGAAAATAAAACTCCATTTGCCATAATACAGTTAAAAAAATTTAGATTAATATCAAAAAAAATAAAAGAATTGTTAATACGTTCAAACGTACCCGTGCTGCGCAATCACTGAAATTAAAACTTTCCAATTTCCAATGTCAAAAATCAGATCTATCCATACCAAATATATCAGCCGTCCTTTTACGAAATACATCAGAG
>JAHBCN010017688.1:0-18061 GCA_019359885.1 Listronotus oregonensis
TAATATTCAAAATTTTTTACAGTGTACTTTTGAGTCATTTTTTCTATGTAAGGACCATTGTCTAATGAGGTTCAAGGTCACAAAATTTTATAACAAAAAAGGTGCCGCCCGTTCGTCGCTTTTTTATTTTCGTCTTCTCTGAAAATGTTACATAGCTTTTTTGAATTATAAATAGGAATCAAAATTGTACCAATTGAAGGTAACTCTTGCTTTAAAAGGGTGTAAAAAAAGTATTGCACAAGATCTTCTCCGTTGCTAAATTTTTAAATTTTTGGTGAACGGGGGGGGGGGCATTTTGGGATTTTCAGGTTTGGGGGGTATTTATCAAAGCCCGAACTTCGGGGTTTTTTTTTCGGAAGATAAAAACAATTTTTTTTTTGCTATATGTTTTTTTATTATTTTTTTATTTGTATATTGGGAGTTCACAAAAAAAAAAAACGTATTTTACAAAGTTACACGCTTTAAAATAAAAAAAAACGTGTTTTTTACGATTCCCTCTTGGGGTCATAAAAAAAATTAAAAAAAATGGTATATTCGTTATTATTCAAATGTCATTGTGGTAGGAACAAAAAAGAAAATTTTAAAAAAATGGCGGTTTCTCAAAAAAAAGGTTTTTTTTTTCATTTTTTTTAACTTTTCCGAACTTAAACCGAACAGTAAAAATTGAAAATATCGATTCATTGTTTTTTTTCCCAAAAATATATAAAAATGTAACTTTCAAGAAAATCGGTCAATTAGAACTTGAGATTTTAAAAAAACCAAAAAAAGGGTTTCAAAAATTTTAAAAATTTAAAATTCAGGTAGCCGGGTTTCTCGTGTTCCGGGAAACCCCCGGGAAGGCAAGGGTTCCGTAAAAAAAAATTTCTGAGTGGGGAATTTTGACGGATTTTCGACTTATTACCGAAAAAAAATATCGCATGCATAAGCTGGGCGCGGAGCCCAAAAGAACTGCAATTTCATCAAAAAAATTTGGGGTTTTTAATTTTTTTTTAAAAAATTAAACAGGTACACAAAATTTTTTCCAGATGCTATTGGTTAAGGGTAACACTGGAAAAAAAATGAAATTTGCTAGCAGATAATCAATATCAAAAAAAATTTTTATTTTTTTTTTTTCGTGAATTTAATCAAATGTTTTTTCAAAACTCATATTTCGCAAATTATGTATGTTTTTTTCCCGCCCCCCCTTGCATTCTTTTCTCCATTCGAAGAGCTGTTCGCATTAATAATTCCCTTCCCTTCCCACCCCCCGGGTGTAAGGATTTGGGGCTTTTATAAGTATTTTTTTGGCGACAAAAGTGCCACTTTTATACATCCTTTTTCAATCCCCAATTAAAAAGGGTCCCAACTTCCAACTTTTTTGTTTTTATTTCCCCAAACTATGGAACCTGCACACGCAAAAAATTTTTCCCTTTTTTTTCCCCAAATTTGCAAAAAACCCCCTTTCCACACTTCAGACAAGGCATTACGGCCCAGCCCTGGGCCCCGATAAAAAATTGTGTGAAGAGTGCAAATAAAATTTATTTTTGATACTATGTATAAAATTATCCTTTTTTTTATTTCATGTTTCAATTCCTTTTAGGTTCTTTTAAAAAAATATTTTTAAAAGATTTAAAAAATATTTTGTAAAAAAAAAAATTATAAAATTCGGATTCCCTTTTTTTAAAATGCAAAAAAATTTATTTTAGCATTAAAGGGTTCCCGGTTTTTTTTTCCCTTTAAAAAATTTGAGAAACGTTTAATGGGGAACGGTAATATAACTGACATTTTTTTAAATTCTTCCGGCTGCATATATCGGGTCTTTACCCAAATCGAATTTTAACGATTTTCTTTAAAAATACGAGCACTTTTTTCTTAAAGCTTTTCCCCAAAAGATTCTAGTTTTAGCCCGAAAACTTTAAAATATTTGAATTCTGAAACCAAGGAGATGTTCTTAAATATCTTATAAAACATGAAAAAAACTTTTTTTTCCCCCTTTTTTTAAAAGAAAACAAAGGGGGAAATCTAAAAAAAAATTTTTTTGAGTCCATTGGCTAACCCGGGAAATTTAAATAAAAAAAAAACTGGGGCAAACGTTGATACTTTAATCAAAAATCCCCAAATATTTAAAAAAAAAAAAATATCTACTTTTTTTTTACGATTTTTTTTTTGCAAATATCTTGTTTTTTAATAAAGATGTTTTTATTTTAAAAAAAAAAACAAAAAATTTATGCACAGCCAAATTTTAGATGATTCCTCTTGAAAATTTATAAATATGGCCCAAAAAAATGATGTTTCAAAGTATCACATTGTTAGTTTTATTTTATTGATTATTGATTGATTACTTTCTATCATTAAATTTATTAAAGAAAAGTTCTTTCGGGCTATAGAACTTTAAAACCAACACCATTTTGTTTTTAAGTGAATCTACAATTCCTTAATTTTTAAAACTCAAAAAATATTAATTTTTTGATATTTGGCAAGGCTTTTTAACTTTTTTGTTTATGTTTCCAAAACCAATACCTTTTACTAATATATTTTGTTTAAACCAAAAAACGAAACTGACAAAGATTGGGTTAATCACAAATACGAGTGTCATACTTTTTTGGCCTAATAAAGAAAAACATCAACTAATCATTGAAAATGGTTTTATTGTTTTTCAAAATATTCTCCTTTAAGATCTATGCACTTTTGCATGCGCCCTTTCAAACTTTTTTACCATTCCAATGGAGGCCCCCCCAAAACATGCATTAACAGCTTCTTGGCGATGTAAATCGTTACGCAACTTATTCTTATGGTCGGAAACAAAAAGAATCATTTGGTGCCAAATCAGGACTGTACGGCGGATGGCCAATAACACCTCAAACAAGGACAAAGCGCTTAACTTAAAACCGATGCTGACGCATTTGGATTAGCGATTTTAACCTAACTTTTACGACCCTGTCCAATAACACCTGCCCGGTCCCAGCCCCTTTAAAGCGACATTGCCAGATTGAGAGTTTTTGTCTTTCAGTCGAACACATTACTGGCTGTACTATACGTTGCTGGTAAGGTGTTATTTGGCAACCCTGTTGAAAATCGCCTTTTTTTGGACTTTTTTCTCCGTTTTTAAATTCTTTAATAAACGCGCTCAATAAAATCGGTCGTTGAATTTTTATTTAAGGTGTGTTTCTTGTACTATAATAAGTGACGACAGTGTAGTGTTTAAAATGCCTAATAAGTGCTGTGTTCCTGGATGTAAAGGAAACTATGTCAGGGGGCGCGGTGTTCGCTTTCCCAGAGAAATCTTCGCAGAAAGTGGTTAACGGCTATCCTCCAAAAGTTTATTCCAAATAATAATAGCCGAGTGTGTGAGTGTCTTTTTTAGGAAGGCGATTTTTACAAAATTTCCCAACAGGATATGAAAACGGGTGAGATCGTAAAGGTTTAACTTTGCCAAGATTAAAACAAACAAGGCCAAAATTTCCCAATTTTGGTCCAAAAACATTTCACATCGAAAAAAACAAAGATGAAAAACTTATAAATTGGATGAAATTGTTTTCAACAGGCAATAGAAGAAAGTAAAAAGAATATTTAGCGCATAAGAAATTTAATAAACTTAACATTGTTTTGACGAACTTTTAAACTATGTGCTTTTTGGGAAAAACCCCAAACAGATCCTTTAGAAAAAACGTTTTAAAATACAGACAATTGGTGGGGGCATTATCATATCTCGATAAGGCCTTTGAATCTGAAAAAAGATTTAGAATTGTCAAAACATTAAAATCTTCCAGTTTTGGAACAAAATTGACAAATTTTATGAATCACCCCACGGATCATAATGAAGGCAGTGTTGGGATTTTTAGAGAAATATTAGCAATATTATCATTGAAGACACCGATAAGAGATTTAAAAAGCCAAATGTCTGTATTCTTATTTAGGGGTTATTGCAGTCAAATAGCTTTAAAAAAAAAAATTTAAAAAGTAAATTTTCTGCAAAAAAATTTTTTAATATACAATGAAGAACTAATTGTTGAAGACAACTTTAATGATAAATCATTTAAATCGGGGTGGTCTTCTTATCCTCGAGATCCAGTTGTTTGTGGTTTTTTCGTATGTAATATTTCAAAGTTACTAAATGACTTTGAAAATTAATTTCTAAATGTTTTTTCAAAAAAATCATTTTTATCTTTATTAATTTTTTTTAAAATTTTTTCGTTAAAAAGGAACATCAATAATTTTGAAGGCTGCAATACACACCCGTAAAAAAATTATTGATATTTTATTGGTTATTTTAACCAAATTAAAAATTACTGTGGAAAAAAATGATCGATTAGGTAAAGGGAATAAACGAAAACTCAATATTATTCAAATGATTTTTTTAGGTAATTTCTTATCAAAAAAATCAATAATGAATTGTTATATTATTTAATTTTACTTATGACATTTTTCTATCTAAGAATGTAAAAAAAACAAAATAAATTAAAAGTCTGAGACTATTTTCCACTCTTTTAATTATTATTATTTGTTTTTGTCATTACTTTTCTTATTTATTAATTTTTTGTGCATTATGAATCGCCAATAGTGCCAATTGATTTAAAATATAAATATTTAATGCAACAATGTTCGGTCGGCCTGGGTGATGACGTCACGCCGCAGCACTTTGTCCTTGTTTAGGTGTTTTGGGATGGCCCATTAATTGATTTTTGAGCGGTCAAATAGTCGGTTGTGACACGAGATTTGTGACTGCTGGCATTGTCACGATGAAGGATGATCCGACGGCTCGCATTTGTTTTCCTGATTTCACCCAAGACTTCGGGTAAACAAATGGTGGTGTACCATTCAGAATTGACCGTTCTTTGTGTCTCTAACGGTACTGTTGCCACATGACCGGTTAAAAAAAAAACAGGCGACCATCTGTTTCGAAGGGCTTCAAGCGCGAACAACTTTTGTTGGATTCGGCTCATCCTGGAAGACCCACACAGTCGACTGCTGCTTAGTTTCTGGCTCATATGCATAGATCCATGATTCGTTACCTATTACAATCTTGTACACGTCTTTTGAAGCACCGCCATTAAATTTCTGGAGCATTTTTTGCACCAATCGACACGAGCATCTTTTTGAACTTTGTCAAATTGTGTGGGATCCAACGGGAACAAACTTTTTTCACAGCTAAATGATTATGCAAAGTTTTATTTATGCTGGTGGAACTAATACCTAAAGTTGCCTCAATCTCACAGTATGTCACGTGACGATCTCGCTATATTAGTTTTGCACAGCTTTAATGTTTTCGAGCACAACAACTGATTTTGGCCGACCTTCACGACTCTCGTCGGTGAGTAAACGGCGACCTCGATTAAATTCATTATACCAGCGCTTCACAGTGGCAAAGGATGGGGCTTTGTTATCAAAAGTGGAAGTTAGCTGATCAATGCATTGCTGTCTTAATAATCCACGTCGAAAATCGTAATAAATCATGGCACGAAAATGTTCACGAATTAATTCAATTTTTTCGCTAACACACTATTTTTAACTTACTACATACTAAACGCGCTCAAATAACAAAATGTTCTGAATAAGGTTATGGTGAAAAATGTCAAGCTTTCCAGCGAAAACGTTAGATGGCGTCTGACAACACTCAGTGTTGCCAAGGCTCAAAATATAAGTAGTGACCCTCGTAATAAAAATGAAGACTAGTAGTTGATGTTGCCAAAAAGGCATAAAAATAATTAGTACTAAACTGAAACAAACTAATTATTCTAGAACGTTAAATTCGATATTTGGTTTTTAATGTAATGAAGATATAAAAATTCATTTTTGGGCATTCTTATTTTTTTTAAATTACAGGATTTTTTTGCTTTGTTTTTATACTGTTTACAAAAACTCGTTTATTTATCGAATTATTTTTTTAGATTTATGGCGGGTTGCACAAATGTTAACAACGATTTAGAATGTTTAACAAAACTTAATGTCAGTGTTATTCAATGGTTTTAGTAGGCAACCTGTCAAAATCTGACATTTCGTTAAACATTCTAAACCGTTGTTAACTTTTGTGCAACCCGCAATCAGTGTTTAATTATTTTTTGTTGCTTGTCAGTATTCGGTATACCAGTAAAACTAAAATTCAAATATACATAGTGTTTTGCAATAACCGGAATAAAGTTAGATATAATGATTTTTAAGCACAACCCTATCGAGTGAATACATAAAACACTAATTTTAGATAAATGTGGCTCCAAAAAATATATATTTTTTACGCTCCCTGTATATTTCGATTCAAATAAGATACTTTTAGAATAAGTTCTTCTCTATGAACTAGTTCTTTGTTTTCTAAATATTTTTTTTTATTTTATTTTTTATTTACTTTATACCGGTTAGCAAACGGGCTATCCGAAAAACACGTGTCCAGACTCTTGACATCAAAGTTGGCCTATTTAAGCCTTAGGTAATCTTAGTTTTATCGAAAATTGCCTCGTTTGGCCGGTAGACGGCGTCAAAATGGGAAAAAGCTTTTTTCTTAAATTTCTTAAAATAATTATTTTCCTAGCAAGGGCACAAAGGAATATTTTGCCCAAGAAGATTTTTTCGAAACATCTTTAAAAAAATCTAAAATAAAAAATATATATTTATATATATATATATATATATATATATATATATATATATATATATATATATATATATAATATATATATATATATATATATATATATATATATATATATATATATATATATATATATATATATATATATATATATATATATACACAGTGTGTCCCGCTTTTCATGGAATCTTCCTGATATCTCAATTATTAATAATGCGATTTTCTTTAAATTGTGGTGGTGATTGTATATTAGAAAAATGAAGTATTTGGCATAATGAACACTTTTATTTACCATTGGCGTGCAGTCTTGGGGGGTAAAAAGAACTTGATTTTTTGAGAAATGTATATAAAGGCTTATTTAATAATTTTTTGTCAGATTTAAAATCAGCATCCCCAAAAACCCCTTAATTTTATTTTTAAAATCTCAAGAGCTGATTTTAGCAGAAAAAAATATTTATTTATTTTGTCACTTTTTTATTAAATCCTTTATTTAAAACTATTATATCAATATAATAATTTCAAATTACATTATTTCAGATTTCTGTATTTTCAACATAACTCCCTTCTAAAACAATACACTTTTCAAGAATTTTAAAAGTTTGGGAAGTTATTTCTTGACTAACCAAAACTAATTTTTTCTTGTAGTTTCCTGTTAGGGAATTACTCCCCCAACTTTAAGAAAAATGAACGTACGTTTAGGAAAAATTGTTGAAAAGTGTATTGTTCTAGAAGGTATTAATCTTGCAAATACAAAAATCCAAAATAATGTTAATGGCTTTCAAATTTTAGAATGACATATAATATCATAAGATGCCGATTTTGGATATTATAACATGTGTCTATCACTTCCGGTTTAACCGGAAACGACATCAACTTTGATTTTTACAATGAAACACCCTGTATATTTTTCGGAATTTGGATTCCACGAATCATTTTTGATTGCTTGTTTTTGAGAAAAGGGCGATAGAAGATGTCCAACCGACCGCACATTAGGCAGTTTTATGGGAAAACAAAATCTGTTATAAAAATTAATAATGTTTAATTTAATTCTTCCTAAATACCCTATCTGTGGAGGTCATAATTAAACTACTTCTGGCTTTACCGGAAGTTTTGCGAAAATTGACTTTTCTAATAATTACTAAAATTTTAATGCAACACCCTGTATATTTTTAAAATTTGATTCTAGGATTCTAATATAAAATCTATATTATATGCTATACCTATCTTTGTTAGTTTTTGAGAGAATTGTTTGCCCCTATAACTGCATAATGTGCAGTAGTTTGGACATATTCAATCGCCATTTTCTCAAAAACTAACAGAGATAGGTATAGGATATAATACAGATTTTATTATAGGAAAGACCCGTAGAATCCAAATTTAAAAAAATATACAGGGTGTTGCATTAAAATTTTGAGATATTGAAAGTCAATTTCCAGCCTTCCGGTAAAGCCGGAAGTAGTTTTATTATGACCTTCACAGGTAGGGTCTTTAGGAAGAATTAAATTAAACATAATAAATTTTTATAACATTTATTTCTTTTCCAATAAAACTGCATAATGTGCGATAGTTTGGACATCTTTAATCGCCATTTTCTCAAAAAGAAGCAGAGATAGGTATAGGATATAATATAGATTTTATATTAGAAATGATCCGTAGAATCCAAATTCCGAAAAATATACAGGGTGTTCCATTGAAAAAAGCAAAATTGATGTCGTTTCCGGTTAAACCGGAAGTGATAGACACATGTTATAATATTCAAAATCGGCATCTTATAATATAATATATCATCTCAAAATTTGAAAGTCATTTGTATTTATTCAAGAAAATAAAGGGCTGGGTAGTGATCACCTTTAAGATTTTAGATAACTTTAACTTTTCAGTGCTTCGCCCCGTTCCATTTTACAAATTAAAATAAAACAATCCAAAAACGCAACAAACATTAACTGTGTCTCGACAACAAGAAAGAATAAGGCTTAAAATGACTGCTTTTTACTTCAGGAATATCTCTTTAATTTTTTACACGTGTTTTTCGGACAACCTGTATATTATAAAGTGTGGCATTGCCGCATAGTTAATTTTTTTAATAGAACAAAACCTACAATCTTAGATAAGTTTACAAGAAAATTTGAGTAGTTTTTTATAAATTAAGTCCCATTTTTTATATTTGTTTATAATGTGTCTCTTTTTGTTTTTTTATAAATTGTACTTAAGTAACAAAGGAAAATACTTAATTGCAGTTAGTGCAAACTTATACTTCTACTTAACAATTATGTCAAATCTTGCCTTATAAAAAACCAGTATTGTGATTTAAAGTAATAATGATCTAATGTTAAGTTATTCTAACAGAAGTATTTGGTAGATTTTTCATGTTTCTTACTTAAAAAAAATAATTTATAGCCAGTTGAATAAAAATTGTCGTCTTTGGATATTGTTATGTTATTCATTTATAAACCCTTTCAAAAAGAAAAGGCGTGGATAAAAAATTTCTGTTACTTAAGGTAGTTTACTCGCGACAGTCGTAGACAAAATTATCGCCTTATAGTAAGTAAAGCTCGGCCAAGGAAGTTTAAAGGTGTATGGAAGCACAATACTGTAGAACAAAATTGTCCAGGCGTGCAGGGCAGCGGGAATAGGGGGGTTGGCCCCGCGGAGTTTGCGCAATGAATAGTAGGTCAGAGCCGGACTTCCATAATTCTTTGTTACTATCTATAAAGTTGACATCATCAAATTTCAAATTCAAGCATTCACTTTTTTTTATTTTTTGCACAAAATTGTTGGTTATTAAACGATACTACCATAGAATATTTAAAATTATTGTGTAATATTGGATTTTATATCATCTGATATAATATGGAAAGAAGCCTTTATTTAAATGGTCGATATTTTTGTGAGTTTTGTATTTTTACCAAAAATCTTTGTAAATAAATAAAAACAAGATTTTTTAAAATAAATTTCAAACATTGTATGATAGTTTCATGTACTTATCACCAAATTTGTGATAAAAGAAGGGCAAGATAGTGTAAATGAGTTTAATCTAATCCTAAGATTCTGGTTGTACATTAAAAAGTGAAAATTTTTATAACTGCTTTTTAGGCATATACTTTTCACTAATAACAAACATTCATGAGACAGAATAACAGTGGTTAAAAATGTTTAGTAACCTTTGGTACCTAGGTATTCATTGTAACAGTATCCGTTAAATATTATGTGTCTACAGTATGTCGAGCTTAAAAGTTGATAATGTAAGTTTAAGAAACCAAAAATCTAATTTTTTTTAAACAAATACAGAAAAAGCAAAAAGGAACTTTAGCATAAAATTGTACTTTCTTTCAAATTTTTTATTAAAATTTGCCTGGTCTGGCCCCGTAATTAATAATTTTGATCCTTTAAAAGAATGTACTAAATTATTAAATGAAATAAAAGTACCTAAATGTAAACCTTATTTTATTTAATAATTCACATAAATACACAAACATCGTGGAAATCATGTAAAAGATAGTTAAGATTGCCTTACTTTTCTCACTGCTATTTCCTATGAAATTTTTTATTTTATTATTCTAATTGATATATTATTATTTTTCGGTTACCTAACGTTACGTCTCATAAAAAGCACCTAAATTAAATATAAGAAATACTTACCTTAAGTAAAAAATGCCGGGTATATTACCCTTGGATTTGCAAGACAAAACCATACAACCTCTAATCATTTTGTTACGAAATTATAAGTAACAAATAATAAAACACTAATCACTAAAATAAGGGTTTTTTCAATCCAAAAAACTTCTGCAACCACAAAATATAGGTACTCACATAAAGCAAAACAATCGGCGCAAAGGGCACAAACCACAACGAAAATGACGAATGAATGAGGAGACTACGACGGTTGACGATACAGCGCGGATATAGGTTCATACGTCGCCGCGCCCTTGCACCAAAAACCTTAGACAACCTAAGACCATTACGGTCTCATAAAGATAATGTGTTGCCTAACTACACACTGATTTATCAGTGAATAGGGAACACATTAAATTATTTCGTGGAATTTTGTTATTGCGCAGAATCGGCGGGGCCAACTCTGACAGTTATTTTCATACTGGGCTGGACATTTTTTGATCGAATGGGCCATAGCATTGGGCTTCCATACACCTTTAAACTTCCTTGAGCTCGGCCCGTCCACAATTCAAAGCCCTAATCTCGGATGGACATCTTTTATCTTCGTCTCTTCAATGCCATTCGCGCCAAACTCGCCCATCTCTCTCTGACAAAAATTGATTGTTGAACGTGCCGGGACTAGTACCAGGACGGTTCATTATATTTTTCCTATTTTAGTTTAATTCGTGATGCCGTATTTTGAATGGACCCCCAAATTAAGCGCTGTTCCAAATAAGATTGAATACGCTTTACCAAAAGTTATATATCTCGCTTTACAGACTATAAAAAAATTAGTTTTTTTTTCAATTAGATAAAAGACACTTTGATTAACCCTATATTTAAAGATTATTAAAATCTTAGGAAAAGCCGATTTACGAGTGCGGAAAGTTGTATATTTTCGCACACGCCTGCAGTCGACCAAACGCTTTACTGTAAATTTCAGTTATGGAGTTATGTGCGGCAGAGGCATTTTTTGCAAATTTTAAAAACAAAATAGTTATTTTCCTAACAAGTTCGCAAAGTGATACTTTTCCGCACGCGACTGCCTGCGGGCAAGCAGTCAAGTGCGGAAAAGTCACTTTGCGCAAGCGTTAGGAACAAAATTTTTCCTACGAGTGTCAGATAATACCAATATTAAAGCAATGATTATTTTTTAAATTATGTTTAATCTGAAAGAACTACTACAACATATTTATAAATGGGAATTATTTGTTGATAACATTTACAACAAAAGAACAGTTATTAGCATATTGTAAATTAATTGCAGAACCTGTAATTTCATTTAGCGGGTGGCTTTGGAAGCCTTATTGAGGCTTGATGAAGGTTGACTAGCTCAGGAGGGGTGTTCATGGTCAAATTTTATTCGACATACCTTTTCTGATTTGGATTACAATGTGCTTCAGTTCGTTGATTTCCAGCCCCCAATTTTGGTTGAAAAAAATGGGTTTAAAATTTTTTTCCAGTGCTGGAAGCAGCTTTTACGGCTGGGGTGAAGTGTTAACTCGGAAAACGGATGTCTCATGGTATTTTATTGAATATTTTTTCTAATTTAGTATCATCAATGTATTCAAGCTTCGGCAGTTGTTACAGAAGTCGCTTGACATTGTAATTCCTTCTCCAGAATCCGCTAACATAGTCGCAGAGGATCGACGAAAACTATGTCCAGTGTACTCTTCTGATTTTTTAATTTTAGGTATGCAGCAATTTTGAAGGCATTTTACCTATTGAATTTATTCCACACATTGCGTACTGCATGCTCCTTGTTTATACTGGACAAAAAAACGTCTGTGTGGGGGTATGTGGTTTTCGCAAATTTGCATATTTACGGTACAATTGCAGATAAAGTCCGTTATTTGTTTCATCGGACACTACAAAGATTCTGGAAGTGTTATTTTTACTGTCAGGAATTTTCACCACTATCAAATTTTCATTATCCTGTATGTCATCAATCATTATTTTTGTAAGTTCATCTCCTACAAGCACCGGCTAATCCAAAAATTAGCAACTTTTATTAGAAGGTAAATATTATAGGTGCTCTTCATGAATCTTGAAACTTCTCTTCTTTGCTGAAAGTTTTTGATTTTTTGGCCGGTATCCCACGTTTTGGTGTTTAAGTAGTGATGTTAGTTTTAAATATGAACTTAAATCAAGGTTCCTTTTCACTTTGAGGACACATTTTAACATAGAGTACTTACTCCATAAAGTATAGGTTTATATGTTTTTTGCAAATCCGCAAAATAGGCCAAGAACACTTCTTCTTTAATACTTTTTGTCCCCTTGCTTGGAGCACCAGTTTTCGAAATGACTATATTGATTCTCATATTTTTCACGAGATTTTGCTGGTAATCAAAATTCAAACTTACGGTATTTGCTGCATCCAGGATAGAATCTAGCCTTGAACTACTCATTTTAAAGTAATTATTTTTGTCGGATTTTTTATTTACATTAAAAAATGATACTATGACGCCTTTTCATTCAAAAACTTGTTTTTTTGTTTGAAATATATTGAAATTCATTTGTGCAATTGCTTGTTCATATGGAAAACGAAGAAAAAAATCTGACGTGTTAAAATCACCAAATTACATATTCTTGTTGACTTGTCATAATCATTTATTATTATTATACAGGGTAATTTAAAAATGTTTTTTTTTGTGTTTTAGTTGAAATATTAAAAAATTACGAAGTAACAAACAAAAAAGAAAAAAAACCAAAACTTGCAATGGCTTCGTATATTGCATGAAAAAGCCTACAATTACTAAAATACATATAAATCTTGTTCCCCCGTAATTTTTTAAGAAAAATTTTACTTTTCCGCAGGCGTAAAAAAAATTCCCCACTTTTCCGCACGCCGTGCGGAAAAGTAATTTTTGCGCATTTCAAATGCGTGCGGAAAAGTGGACTTTTCCGCACGCTCGTAGGAAAAGTTCTTTACGAGTGAAGTGTGCAGAAAATAAAGAATACATTTTAATAATTATATACTTTTTTTTACTTATTTATATCATTTAGCGGCTCAATGTTTTGAGAGAAAAATGGACTGTTTTTAATCTGGTTCAATAAAGTTGTAAAAAAAAGAAAATTTTGGTCCTTTACTTTGTGGGAAATATAAATAAAAAAAAAAGAAAATAATAATTAATTAACATATTTTAAAAACAATATAAAATGGAATCTGTATCAACTCTGAGGAGCTATTCATTGACAAACGTAGGCGTTATATTGGACTAAATCAACCGGCCATGGCACAACGGAATATAAGGTATATGTCATACCATCATCAGCTGTTTTGATGTTGTGTTGGCGAAAGTCTTGGAAAAGCCGTCCTCCTCAGGTTTCTCTAACAATAAGAATGAAAAATGGAAGGATAAAAATTTTGCCAACAAAAAGATCGTACCATTTAATTTTTAGACCCATTTTCAAACTGCTGTAACTTTTTAAAAAATTAACTTTTTTGAATATCTAAAACGAAGTTTAAAACCGCGTTTCTTTTACTTTAAGCTGTATTGCATTTAGTTTTAGTATAATGAATACTATTATGATGTACAGGGTGATCAATAGAGTGCAGCAAAAAAAACTAAAAATTTGAGTGTGTCCCATTTCAGTGGTAATTTTTTTGGTCGTTATAATATGGGTTTTTACCAAGGTCGTATCAATATCTCTAGACGTTTATGCCAGTTTTTGAATTGAGGACCTCGGACTTGCGATACACTTCTAAACGTCAATAATAACGACACATTTTTGCTGAATAAGTTTACAAGCACTTAAACAGCATAAATCGATTAACGGTAGAAATCGTTTCGAGATATCGACACAAACTTCAACTTGGCCATTTTTAAAACAAAACACACACATATATGTTCCCTTTGGCGTTCAAAAATTTACCCTATATTTAGGATTTTTTTTGGTATTTGTTGGCCCCGTATACTCATAAAATTATAACCTATCAAAAAATGTTGGGGCATAAAAAAAATCTACATAAAATGAGCTTTCTGAACACTCGTTGAAACCGTCAACCCCTTTTCCAGTTATAGTTTTTTTAAAAATTGATTACCAAAATTTGACGTTTAGAAGTGTATCGCAAGCCAAAGGTCCTCTTTTAAAAAATGGCATAAACGTCTAGAGATATTGATATGACCTTGGTAACAAACCATATTATAACGACCAAAAAAAAATTTTCCCCTGAAATGGGACACACCGAATTTTTTATTTTTTTTTGCACTCTATTGATCACCCTGTAATCATGATAATATTCATCTTACCCCAAAATAAATGCAATACAGCTTAAAATAAAAGAAACGCGGTTTTAAACTTGTTTTTAAATTCAAAAAAAATTTAAATTTTTAAAAAAAATTTCAGCAGTTTGAAAATGGGTTAAAAATTAAATGGTAAGATCTTTTTTTTTAGCAGTTTATATGGCGATCAGCCAGGCCTATACCGAGGATGGTCAAGTGAAGTCCACCTCATTTTGTTTAATATTTCGGGCATACAGAGAATGCTGGATCTTGCTCTTGGAGTACTCAAAGAGTGAGATTGTGCGTTCAGCACAATATTTTAAGCCGTTGTTCACACTTTCTGCCAAATTTATATGGAAATCAAAGATTCATGTTGTAGAATAATTTTTATAAATCCGTATACTATTTCAAATCATATCATTTAAACGGCAACGCCGCCTAACTTAACTCTTTTAATAATAATAATAATATAATTACAGTTAAAACGGCGAGTTGTCCAAAATATCACTGCAAAAGATTTCTGTTGTTTTAGGTAAGTTCGGGAGTAAAAATGAAGCTGCAGTGACGTTAGAGTAGAGTTTTATGGACTAACCAAGCGCTAACTGTAGTCAAAATGCGCCTAAAAAGCAATGTGTTTATTAATCAGCTACACAGAAATATTCTTGTCCTACAAGATAACGTTTTTTTGATAGTTCTATAAAAAATTTAGGTAACTCGATGCCGACTAGAAATAAACAAATGGCTAAGGGTAACACAAACCTACAAATCAGACAACACAATACCTCTCATAAAACAAAAAAAAAACTTATGAAAAATAATCCACAACCAATTGGTTAAATGTTTACCAAAAACCCAAACTAAACTCTAAGCTCGACTCTGCAATACCCGAAAGAATTTTTAAGTGCCCTATTTACTCCAAATCCATTACACGAACGGCTTTAGGGACAAGTAGAGTGAAAAGAGTAAATGGAGTGCATATACGGAATCCACCCAGATAGCCATGGTGAATGGCAATTAGCCGGGAACCTACCTCCGCAATTTGTGTCAATTTTGTCAAATGTGAAATTCGGAAAAGATTCAAGTACCACGTTGTAGAAAAAAAAATCAGTAAATTTCTTACAACTTAAGGAAAAATTGGCTACAAAAAGTTAAGGTGCAAGTTATTGTCGGTAAATTGTACGGCATTTGACTACAAGTGTTCTTGACAATTTCCATGCCATTCGCGGTGGTAGATTGTCAACAACTTGTATTTTTTGTTGTTACCAATTGTCGTTAACTAAAACCGCGTTTACACCACTAAGTTTTCCACAAGTTGCAGCAAATTATTGCTTTTTCTACAAAATACAGCAACTTTTTTTTTGTTTTTCACTTGTGAAAAGACAAATCTTCCACTAAATTTTGGTTTCCCGCGTGTTTACACCAAAGTTGATAAAAGTTGCTCTTCTTAAATTGGAGCAACAAGTGGAAAGATTTTTTTGTAGAAAACTTAAAGTTGCTCTTCTCAAATTTAGAGCAACAAGTGGAAAACTTGTTGCCAAAGAATTGGCGCGAAGGGTTTAGGCATTCCCACTAGTTTTTCAAGTTGCTTGCGCAAAGCGAGCAGCAACAAGTCTGAGTTGACAACTAAAAGTGGAAGATATGTTGCTTGGGGGGCAACTTGTAGAAAACTATTGGAGAACTGAAGTACTACTGCCTAAACCTTTCGCGTCAATTCTTTGGCAACAAGTTTTCCACTTGTTGCTCTAATTTAAGAAGAGCAACTTTTTGTTGACAACTTTTAGTTTTCTACAATCTTTTGTCAACTTTGGTGTAAACGCGCCTTTAACGTCAAACTGGTAACAACTACTGATGGCTAACTTTTTGTTCCTGTTACACTGGTTTGGTAGCTTTCTAACTTTAAAGTCATTAATTTTTCAAAAAATGGTCAATTTTAGCTGTTTTTCCGACTTCTCACTGCGAAAAATGTACCGATCATGTTGGATAAAAAGCCATTTTAATTGTTTCTCGATTCCTTATAAACGTCCTATTTACAGTTTCGCGATTAAACTACAATTAAATCTTTTTTTTTTACTCTGAAAGAAAAAAAAATCATTTTGTTATATAAGTTTTTTCATATAGGGAACAGGAACTTTTGTACATATTTCGGTTTACTATGTTTTAAGCAATACTTTTCAAAAAATATCTGTAAACTTAGTACAAACTAGGAATGTTTTCGAGTAGCAAATAATAGAAAAATGCAGGTTTAATGTTATGGTCCAATACAGCATCAATTTTAAATTTACCGCTTTCTAAAAACCTTTTCAATTCCGAATAGAAGCGACGACTCTCGAACGACGCCGCGGCGTTGCCCGATTTTTAACGGACGTTCTTTTTTGTTTTGCGCAAGCAAGCTGTTGTTGCCGCGTGAAAAGTACCTCCAAAAAAGCAACAATTTTAATTTTTACACGTGATGGCGGAATCCATCGACGATCTCTTTGAATGTTTCGATCAAGAAGATGAGGGGGAAGTTAAAAAGGAGGAGGATAAGAGTACAGAAAAGGAGGGAATCGACAAAAGGTTTGTAAGAGTAACCCTAACCTCAAAACACGTTAATATGGTGGTTTTTCGTTGCACAGAATCTCGAGCGTCAGCATAAAAGGTGTTAAAAGGGAGATTGATGGGGAAGTCGAGTTCGTTTCCAAAAAGATAAAGCAGACCGACGTGAACGTTGATGATATCAAGTAAGTAAGTCAATAAACATATAAATATAATTATTTTATTTGCATTGAAAGGCGTCCATTTTTTGACCTTTTTTTTGCTTTTGTCATGCTTTCCAACAAGGTTGAATTTGCCACATCTTTGTTTAACATGCAATTTTGCTGCGGTTTGTGGTTATTCCTTGAAAAATAATTGGAGATGGTAATTCCCTCTATTAGGAAAATTGCGCCAAAATTCGGTTGCTTCTCAAATTTGAACCAAGTATTAATGCTATATTTATGGAGTTACTTTGAATTTTTTTTTACATCAACTGACCCATACTTAATAATAATTGTCTTATACGGGATGTCCAGAAAAGTGTTACTAATAACTTAGGGAAATTTAGATTGGTTTGAAGAAAAAACTTATTTTTTTCTTTATGTTTAATTTTTCACAAGGTGGAAGGATTTAAATCAGATTATTTAAATTATTTGATATTTTTAAATTTAATTCATGATTACAATCTAGATTTTAAGGCAAGAACATCTAATTTAAGAGTTAATTTTCAAAAGGAGGTGGGTAAAGATCGGCCTTTTTTCGCCCATCATATTTGTGAAACTTCAAAGTTTCGGTAATTGTCTCGAAAGTTGCCTCCTTCCGATTTTGACCCAATTTGGTATACGGGGGTTTTTTGAGGCGCTGATTACGAATCTGAAAAAAATGTGGTAATTGTCTCGAAAGTTGCCTCCTCTCCGATTTTAACCAAATTTGTTATACGGGGTTTTTTGGGCGCTGATTACGAATCTGCAAACATTTTTTTTCGGCAACGTTTCTTTTTCGAGATATTCATCATCAAAGTTGAAAATCAAACTAACCTTATTTACACTATTTTTCCTTTTTTTACAGAATTTTTGATTTTTACACCAAATTGGGGAAAAAAAATTTT
>JAHBCN010017688.1:18078-37685 GCA_019359885.1 Listronotus oregonensis
TTTTTTGAAAAAGCTCAATACATCATTCGTTCTGACACATCAGAAGCTCTTAAAAATAAAGGTAATGAGGGTAACTTAAAACCTAACCGTCAAATTAAAAATCTGACGACACGGAAAAAAATTTAAATGAAAATGTGAAGTTTATTATTTGTTTTCAATCTGTTGTCTCTCTCTAATACATGATTTCTTATGGAAATTGCCGTTAATATAAATTTTTTGAATAAGTGCGATACATCATTGGTTTTGAGACCTTAGAAGCTCTTAAAGTCCGTAATAAAAAATCCAGGATCGTATTTGCAAAAGCAAAGTTGATGATGGGAGCTCAAAGACGAAACCTCGGTGTGTAAATCTAATAACACTGTATTGTTATATACTATTCAAATAGAGTCATAAAAAAATAGAGACATGATATCGCGAATATTCGTTTTTTTCCAAAATTTTTTAAAGTATTCGAAATTTTTGAACTTCTAAGGTGACATTTTGATCAGCATGAAATCACGCAACTTTGCCTCCATTTAACCGACCTCGTCTCTTCAAGTTTCTGAGATCCCAATAATGATGCTCCAATTTGGGACACAATGTACATTTCCAAGTACAAACTTGCTGATTACCTGAAACAAACTCAAAAAGACCTCAAAAAACCTTTAACAATTAAATATTATTGTTTATATTAAATAACAATACCAAAATGACAAAATAATAAAACTGCAATATTTGTTCAACAGCATTACAATCAACAACACTAGTGACATCTTATCTGCTTTTTATTTTGGTATAGCTGTAACTAAATTTTTAGATATGCAGTGGCAAAATCATTAAAAAACAAGCAAAGAGTGATTTATACTACACCCATAAAGGCGTTGTCAAATCAGAAATATCGTGAGTTTCTTGAGGAATTCAAAGACGTTGGGTTGGTTACTGGTGATGTTACGATTAATCCTAGTGCATCTTGTCTTATAATGACCACAGAGGTAAAATAGACTGTAGACTTATTCAATTTTACAAAAAGATAAAAAAAATGATTTTTGATGAGTTTACTTGCTTTTGTTTACTAAAATTCAAAGGAAGTGGTAAAATTTGGCCTTTTTTGCCACTCATCGTGAAATTAGTTCAAATTTAGGCCTTTTTATTATATTTATAATGAGTCCAAGTATCTTTATTTACATCTGCAATTAATTGGTAAAAAAAAATCAGAATGGCAAGTCAAAAAAAACCTTGAAACTTGCTATTTTTATTGAATTTTTGCCATTTTACACGTTTTTTGATCTTTGTTTTAAAAAATTAAATAATGCGCTTTGCGCACCAACATATTTTTTTTTCTTTGATTTTATACTTAATAAGCCTATAAACTAGCATTTATTTATTTTGGTGCGTTGAGCGCATCGTGAAATTTTTCAAAAGGAAAAGATCAAAAAAAGCATAAAATGGCAAAAATTTAATAAAAATTGTAAGTTTAAAGGTTTTTTTGGTATTTTTTTTTACCAATTCATTGTAGATGTAAATAAAGATACTTGGACTTATTAAAAATATAATAAAATGGTCCAAATTAAAACTTTGAATTTTTACAAATAGGATGGACGAAAAAAGGCCACCTCTTTAAAAAAAAATTTGAAATCTACTTTAATATCACAATACATAAGTCTAATTAGAAAAATTACATTGTCTTTAAGGTGAATTAATATATATATTTTTTTAAATCTTAACTTACGACAGAATTTGAATGTTCTCTTGACCAAGCAGAAATCACTCCAAATTTGAAATAGTTAATATTGTAGATATAGGATGAAATTTTCCAAACTTCATTTTGCTGTTGGGGTGTAAATATTTTTGGTTCAAATATTTAATATATTTCTAACGCGGAAGAGAATGTTGACCCTTTTATGGGCAAATCGTTGGGACATTGTCTCCCGTGATTCGACATACATTTTTCCAAGGTTGTGTCTTGCCATAGAAGACAATGCCAATACGCTCTCTGGTTAAATGACCCTATACTATCATATTAAAAAACCCTTATATTATAGACCCTTAAAATTCAAAATTTTTAGATTTTAAGAAACATGCTGTATCGAGGCTCAGAAATAATGCGGGAAGTAGGTTGGGTTGTATTCGACGAAATCCATTACATGCGCGACAAAGAGAGAGGTGTGGTATGGGAAGAAACGTTAATCTTGCTCCCGCACAACGTCCATTTTGTCTTTTTGTCGGCCACAATTCCGAACGCCCGACAGTTCGTGGAGTGGGTAAGCCATTTGCACCAGCAGCCCTGTCATGTTGTTTACACGGACTACAGACCTACTCCCTTGCAACATTTTATATACCCAGCTGGTGGTAGTGGCATCCATATGGTCGTAGATGAGTCGGTAAGATGCCTTTTTCTTCTGTTAAAGTAAAAAAATAATTCAATTGTAATTTAATCACAATACTGTAAATGACACTTTTTGAAGCATGAAAAAACAAATAAAATGTTTTTCTGTACAAATTAACCAAAAAAATGATTGTTTATAATATGTTGTTTAAATATTTTATAGTAATATTTTGGAAGACTCATATTAACTCCAATTGTCTTATTTTAATTTAGTAAACTGATTATTGAACTTTAAATTTAATTCTACAACTTGTATATCTTCGGTCTTCATATAAAGAAGCCTGCAATTTTTTTTAAGTGAGGATTTTTCTTATGGAAAATTGGTTTTTTAAACTTTATACAGTGATGGTTCTCAACATGCTGATCAAAAGTCTCCACGGGCACAAAACCCGAAAACCCCCCAACCCTCCTACAGTCACCCTTAAAGGTCACTGGGGTGATTTTGACTAATAATTTGGTCAATTGCTTTGCTAAATTCTAGAGATAGTATTGCCGAATTGTAGTTACTTAAATAATTACAGAGCTACAGCCTGTACAGGGTTTTTGGCTATATTTTGAACAGGGTCTAGACGTGTTATCTTTAGGAATATTTAAAAAAGTTAAATACAAGAGTTTTATGGTTTTATCTGAACCGCTAGGATTTGCTAAGAAAAGAAACAAATGATAAACGACAAGTTGACAAATGAACATCAACTTTCTTATTTTTAATGCAATGCCCTATATATTTTAACCTATTACAATAGACAATTTTTTTCTGATTTCAAAAATATATAGTTTGCCTATGTTTGCATTAACCGTTTTTGCAATATTTAAATTTTTAGAATTGAATTTTTTATTATTCAGACCTCTTGCGTCTTAGCTAGTTACGCGAAGTGGGCTTTGATAAAATACCTATATTATTAAACAAAACAACAAATATTACAGTCATTGTCACCGCAATAAAGTCTGTCAAATTTGATAAAATTAAAGAGTTAGGAAGTTAATTATATTGTTAAAAAAAACAACATTTTAAAAATAGCTAAAATAATCATTTAATTTGAAATTACATAATTAGGTATCATAAACACATAACTTATTCGACCCAGCTACCACCGTTATTAAAGCAATCCTGAATATTGTTTTTCAATTTATGTCTAATCGCATCTAGTATAAACTGTGGATTAAAATGGTTTAATTCTCGAATCTCTGTTAGTATTTTTTGAGTAAGTTCTTCTAAAGTGTGACATCTATTATAGTATATTTTATTCTTTAAATAACCCCACAAAAATAGATCCAACGGGGAGAGATCAGGACTGTTGGGTGGCCAATGTATTGGACCGTGCCTTCCAATCCTTAAATTATATTTATTATTAAGAAATTCTGTTACCTGAACCACATTATGAGCAGGAGCTCCGTCCTGCTGCCATATAATCTGGTTATAATTAATTACTGGCAACTCTCAACATCTGGTATAGATCTTTCTGGATCTTCTAAAAATATAAAAACGTAGCTATTAAACATTCATTTTTTTTTAATACTGTTATATTTACCTTGAAAATATAGCAAAACCTCCAAATCCTGCTCCTCTTTTCTTGCTATAGTTCTTTTTTCCTAAAAACAGTTTTTCTCTGCTGAAAATTTTTAATAATATAATGGATCGTTGTTTTGCATGAAGTAACTCTTTGAGGATACTCTCTTAGATACTGATTTCGTGCCAGTTTTAAATTATTAAAGCTATAATAAATTCTAACTATATCTAACTTCTCTTGTTCGGAAGAACCCATAATAAAGAAATCTAATTTCCCAACTCTTTAATTTTATCAAATTTGACAGACTTTATTGTTGTGACAATGACTGTAATATTTGTTGTTTTGTTTAATTATATAGCCCACTTCGCGTAACTAGCTAAGACGCAAGAGGTCTGAATAATAAAAAATTCAATTCTAAAAATTTAAATATTGCAAAAACGGTTAATGCAAACATAGGCAAACTATATATTTTCGAAATCAGAAAAAAATTGTCTATTGTAATAGGTTAAAATATATAGGGCATTGCATTAAAAATAAGAAAGTTGATGTTCATTTGTCAACTTGTCGTTTATCATTTGTTTCTTTTCTTAGCAAATCCTAGCGGTTCAGATAAAACCATAAAACTCTTGTATTTAACTTTTTTAAATATTTTAAATATTCCTAAAGATAACACGTGTAGACCCCGTTCAAAATATAGCCAAAAACCCTGTACATCTCCTGTACCTGGATTTCTTACGGGGTATGTAACCCCCTGGCCAGTCCTCCTCCCTTGACTCCAGACTCCAATCTCACCCAAAACTCCGCTTTCCTGTTGACCAAGGGCAAAGCCATTATATCATGAATTCCATTCCACAGCCAGGTGTATGGCCACATGTTACCCTCCAATCTCTCAAAATCATCCCACTGACCTTTGGGGGGTTTTCGGGTTTTTTGCCCGTGGAGACATTTGATCAGCGTGTTGAGAACTATTAGTATGCAAAGTTTGAAAAAAATTGACCGAAACTCATTTTTCATAAAGAGTTGCGGAGTCCTTTGGCGAAAAAAAAAATTGCAGTTGTGAAGTGATCTATTTTTAAATTTGCATATTCATAAATTTGTTTTCTATTAACGACCATTTTAGGGTACGTTCAAAGATGACAGTTTTAACGCCGCCATGGCGGTTTTGCAAAACGAGGGTGACGCCGCTAAAGGCGACCAAAAGGGCCGTAAAGGCGGGTTCGCGGATAAGGATCCTACCCAAACGGATATATTTAAAGTGACGAAGATGATTATGGAAAGAAATTTCGCTCCTGTGATAGTGTTTAGTTTCAGCAAAAAGGAATGCGAATTGTACGCGATGCAGATGACAAAGTTGGATTTCAATACAAGTAAGTTACATTTAAATTTACGGGTGTTAGCGGGATCTTAAAGTCAAATGGCCGCTTTAAATTCTGTTTTTAAAATTGGCGTTGAGTTTTAAGTGTAGACACTTGCAAATTTCGTTTTTCTGTCTCCAAAAATGCAAAAAAATATAAGGGTGATAATCACATGGTATAATAGTTAAATTTGTTACACAATGAAATTAGTTATACGATGATATTTTTTTTAAGCTGCTGAAAAACAATTCGTTGACGAAGTATTTAACAACGCTATGGATGTTTTAACGGACGACGACAGACACTTACCTCAAGTGGAAAACATTCTTCCCTTGCTGCGTAGAGGCATCGGTATCCATCACGGCGGGCTTTTGCCCATTTTAAAAGAAACTATCGAAATTATGTTTGGAGAAGGTCTTATTAAAGTCTTATTTGCAACAGAAACTTTTGCCATGGGACTGAACATGCCAGCCAGGACGGTGTTATTCACTGGAATGAGAAAATTCGATGGACAGGAAAATCGATGGGTAGGGTGTGTTTTACGCGTAATATCGCACTTCCTCTTTAAAAGTGACGCAAGTCTAAAACTTTTAAATTTTATTTATTTGCAAAGTTTGGCCTTTTAGTCCATTGAAAACTACGGTAAAAAGTCGGGAAACGCTGGACTTGACGAGACCACTTGTCCCTTATGTATTTTGGGGCGCTGATTACGAAAATTGGGGTTAGAACTTGCAGCAATGGTCGGAACACCCCTAAAATTGCAAAAAACGCCCCTAAATAGGAGTGGGTTTTGGAAAAAATTGACATCTCGCAAACTAAGCCATCTTATATGTTTTTTGGGTCGTTGATTTCGAAAATCGGGGTGTCGAGACTGGAAAATTTGTGTTACACCCCCAACATGCGAGAAACACCCCTCCCAAGGGGTGGGTTTTGGAAAAAATTGACGTTTTGCAAATTAAGCCATCTTATATGTTTTTTGGGTCGCTGATTTCGAAAATCGGGGTATCGAGACTGGAAAATTTGTGTTACATCCCCCACATGCAAGAAACACCCCTCCCAAGGGGTGGATTTTGTTGAAAAATAAATATAAGCAAAAATTTTTTCAGTCTCAAATCCCCGATTTTTGAAATCAGCGACCCAAAAAATAAATAAGATGGCTTAGTTTGCGAAACGTCATTTTTTTCCAAAACCCACCCCTATTTAGGGGCGTTTTTTGCAATTTAAGGAATGTTCCGACCATTGCTGCAAGTTCTAACCCCAATTTTCGTAATCAGCGCCCCAAAATACATAAGGGACAAGTGGTCTCATCAAGTCCAGCTTTTCCCGACCTTTTACCGTAGTTTACAATGGACTAACCAAAACTAACCAGAAAGGTGGGTAAAGATCGGCCTTTTTTCGTCCCTCATTTTCATGATAATTTGGTTTTAATTTAATTCATTTTATTGTATTTATAATAAGTTTAAGTATCTGTATTTAAATGTAAACCTTCAAACTTCCCATTTTTATTGATTTTTGTTGTTATCTTTCACGTTTTTTGACCTTTTTTTTTTTTTTTTGAAAAAATTATATGATGCGCTTTTTGAACCAACATTTTTTTTAAACTTTAATTTTACACTTACTAAGATCAAAAAGATCAAAAATCACGTTAAATGGCAAAAATTCAATTAAAATGGCAAGTTTAAAGGTTTTTTTTGGTACTTGTCATTCTGATTTTTTTACCAATTCATTGTAGATATAAATAAGATACTTGGACTTATTATAAATGTAATTAAATGGCCCAAATTGAAACTTAACATTTTTACGAATATGATGGGTGAAAAAAGGCCGAATTTTACCTACCTCCTCCTTTCTTAATATTATTAGTTTTGAAGTGATTAACAAAAAACGAAAAGCCTTATTTTTTTAACGTTATTTTTTAGTAACTTTTGCAATTTTTTGCATACTGAAAAATCCTTAAATTACTCTTTTCAAGACATTCTGAATCCAGTGAGCTGTCGCTCATGTTTTTAGGAGCTTTTGAACGACGTTTTTGAACTTTTTGTTTGATCATAATTTGTTATTACAAGGAAGTTTAAAGGTGTATGGAAGCCCAATGCTATGGCCCATTCGATCAAAAAATGTCCAGCCCAGTATGAAAATAACTGTCAGAGTTGGCCCCGCCGATTCTGCGCAATAACAAAATTCCACGAAATAATTTAATGTGTTGCCTACTTACACACTGATAAATCAGTGTGAAGTTAGCCAACACATTATAATTTTATGAGAGCCGGAGTACCGTTTTTTGGATTGATCAAAACCTTCTTATTTTAGTGATTAGTGTTTATTAAATTGTGACTATAATTTTGTGTTTATTGTTTGTTACTTATAATATCGTAACAAAATGACTAGAGGTTGTATGGTTTTGTCTTGCAAATCCAAGGGTAACATACCCGTCTTTTTAACTTTAGGTAAGTATTTTTTATATTTAAATTAGGTGCTTCTTATAAGACGTAACGTTAGGTAACCGAATAAATAATAATATATCAATTATGAATAATAGAAAATGAAAATTTCATAGGAAATATTAGTGAGAAAAGTAAGGCAATCTTAACTATCTTTTAGATGATTTCCACAATGTTTGTGTATTTCTGTGGATTATTAAAAAAAAAAGGTTTACATTTAGGACTTTTTCATTTAATAATTTAGTACACTCTTTTAAAGGATCAAATTATTGATTACTGGGCAGACCAGAAATTTTAATATATACAGGTCCTAATTGAATGAAAGGAAGTACAATTTTGGGTACGGTTTTTGGGGCGCTAATTACAAATCTAAAAAAAATTCGACAATGTTTCGTTTTCGAGATATTCATCATCAAAATTGAAAATCAAACTAACCTTATTTACACTATTCCTCCTTTTTGCACAAAATTCTTGATTTTTACACTAAATTGGCACACAATATTTCACAAACACCTTTAAAATCTAATTTATTTTTAAACAATACCATTTGTTTAAAAATAAATTAGATTTTGGTTTCTTAATCTTGCATTATCAACTTTTTAAGCTCGACATACTGTACACACATAATATTTAACGGATACTGTTACAATGGATACTCAGGTACCAAAGGTTACTAAACATTTTTAACCACTGTTATTCTGTCTCATAAATGTTTGTTATTAGTGAAAAGTATATGCCTAAAAAGCAGTTATAAAAATTTTCACTTTTTAATGTACAACCAGAATCTTAGGATTAGTTAAACTCATTTACACTATCGTGCCCTTCTTTTATCACAAAATTGGTGATAAGTACATAATACTATCATACAATGTTTGAAATTTATTTTAAAAAATCGTGTTTTTATTTATTTACAAAGATTTTTGGTAAAAATACAAAACTTCCAAAAATATCGACCATTTAAATAGAAGGCAGTAAAGTGGCGCCATCTATTCTTTCCATATTATATCAGATGATATAAAATCTAATATTACACAATAATTTTAAATATTCTATAGTAGTATCCTTTAATAACCAACAATTTTGTGCAAAAAATAAAAAAAAAACAGTGAATGTTAGAATTTGACATTTGATGATGTCAATATTATAGATAGTAACAAAGAATTATGGAAATCCGGCCCTGACCTACTATTCATTGCCCAAATTCGCGGGGCCAACCCCCCTATTCCCGCTGCCCTGCAAGCCTGGACAATTTTGTTCTACAGTATTGGGCTTCCATACACCTTTAAACTTCCTTGGTTATTACCAATAATACTTCCAGATAACCTCTGGTGAATACATTCAAATGTCGGGAAGAGCCGGTCGAAGAGGTCTCGACGACAAGGGTATCGTAATTTTGATGGTCGACGAGAAGGTACCACCGGCCGCCGGCAGAAATATAGTCAAAGGTTTACCGGATCCCATTAACTCGGCTTTCCATTTGACTTATAACATGGTACTAAATCTGTTAAGAGTGGAGGAAATTAATCCGGAATATATGTTGGAGAGATCGTTTTACCAGTTTCAAAATCAGACCAATATTCCTATTTTACATGACGGTATGTTTTCAGACCTATTTATTTTTACATCATACTTTTTTAAACTGGGATGGAGAATAATATAAAAAAATATATAAAATTAAAATAAAGAAATACATTATTATTATTATTATTATTTTAATGATATAAAACATTTCAGATCAAGCAACTTAAAAAGCTATTAGACCACAGTTCTTATATTTGGACTAAAAATGTATTTTTCTTTAAGAATTACAAACATTTTTTTTATTTAAGTGAATGTATCTTCATAACAATATAGTTCTCAGTCAAAACAACAACCCTGATGGCGAGATCTTTGTTTAAATTTGTAGTATCCATTTTTTTACGCCTTGGCGCATAAGATCGGGGTAATCGGCCTTTTCACTTTTTAAATTTTCACCCAGCTAAGCTTGTTGAGATTAAAAAGACGTGCTTTTTTCCTTTTTTTATTTACCTAGGTGTTTCGGAAACTGTTTTATTGAATCATGAGGATTTTTTTTTTAATATCCCAGCCGCATTAAAAGATATTTTAGTTTTGCTTGCACCAAATTAAAGGTCTTCTAAGCGCGGATGAAGCACAATTTTTTTGGCGGGAAATTCTTTATTTTAGGCTTTAAAAAATTTTAATATTTTTTTAACAAAGCGAAGTTATGATAAAAAAATATGTGATGTGTCTTTGGTAGATCTAGCTTCATGAATTTTTTTATAATTTTTGAAAGGGTGACGGGGTCAAAAAATCCAAAATCTATTTTTATTTTCAATATTTTTTTAAAGAAACTTTTAATTTTATATATATTTTTTTATTTTTCTGCAGAATAGAAATTTTAAATAACTTTTGAATTAAAAATATTAGAAACTGGTAAAAACGTTTTTTTTTTTAATTTGCCTTTTCTTTTTAGAAATATTTTAAATATTTTTTTATTATTTTTCTTTTTTACTCTTCAATCCTCGAAAACACAGTCATGTTCGCTGTCGCGAAAAAAGTCTGCAAATGCTCATCCCTTACATATGAGCGGCCAAGTTCTGCAGAACAAAGAGTCGTTTAATCTTGTCGGCGTTACTTTTGAGAATAACCTCAACTGGCACAAACACATTTTATCCATAGCTTCGGCAGCTTCAAAGAAGATTGGATTTCTCTTCCGAGCCAGAAAATATTTCTCTTCTTCCAATCTGTACACTCTGTATGTATCCCAAATCAGACCCTCTTTAGAATATTGTTCTCATGTCTGGGGAATGGCGTCCCCTACAACACTTAGCATTCTGGACTCCATTCAAAGAAGAGCTGTGGGGTCTGTCTCTCTTCTATAGGTATTTTCCGGCTTCTGCTCAGAGGGGTTGGCCAGTATAATTCCTTCTCTGGCAGCTCCCAACAGAGCAACACGTAGTGCAACTTTTATGCATCCTTTTACAGTTCAGTTAGAGAGGCCCCGAACTTCCCGTTTTTTTCGTTCCTTCATCCCTAGAGTGTCAAGACTGTGGAACCTGCTGCCGCAGAAGTTTGTCCTTCTCCTCCCAATCTCCAAAATTTATGTCCCGTGTGAACAAACTCCCTCTCACCACACTAAAGACACCCACGGTACGTTAGTACTTAGGCATCAGCCTTCGTGGACTGTCCCAAGATTTAAAAAAATCCAACACTTCTATTCTTCAGGAAAATAAAAAAATAATAAAATTGAAAGGTTTTTAAAAAAAAAAAATCGAAAAATTGCGAAAAAAAAAATTGATTTTGAATTTTTTGGCCTATGTATATATAGTCTCTTACATAATACTATTCTATTTAGAGTATGTTAAAAAGTTGGAAGAATATAATGCCATCGAAGTGAGGAACGAAGACCAAATTGCTACCTACTATGCCATAAGAAACGAACTTAATGTCCTGGGAGAACAGTTTCGAACTTATCTAACTAAATCACAGTATTTAATACCCTTCATGCAACCTGGAAGACTTATCAAGGTATATAATAATAATATGATAAAGTTTTAACTTTATACAGTATATGTTACATAATATTTAATACATTCAAATAAACTTATTAAACGCACCAAGACTTGCTGGAAGTGGGGAAGTAAATATTAAAACTTAATACATTAATATACAATTATATAATTTAATAAATATATTACAACAAAAATAAAATTAATAAATCAATAGGCCAAAAAAAAAATTAATATTTAGGTTTATACTTGTATGATTTTTTACCAAGAGCAATAAAATTAATTAGATCATTTACTCTCTAAAAAAATAATTAAAAGTTAGTTATTAAATATAACTTCTAATTTAAATTTTCTTAAATATAGTTAAAAACTATCCTTTGCTGATTTTTTAAAAATATTTCATATGTAAATTTTGTCTTTATTATTGCCATTAATGATTATTAGTATTATTAATAATTATTATTTTTATCATTAGATTTTTTTTTATCCATTTGTATAAGTTTGAAATATAAAAAATGCTTTATCTCAAATTCCCATTATTGCGACATTCATCCTGTTCCCCGACAGGGGGATCTTGTTTATTACGTGAATCTGATTCACGTAATAAACAAGATCTCCACACAAAACCACATATATTTTTAGATTAAAACGCAGGAAGCCGAATACGATTGGGGTGCAGTGGTAAACTTTAAAAAAGTACAGGAAACACAAACTACTAGGAAAGCGGGAAAAATCAAGACCAAGCTCTTGTCTAAAGTTCAACTTGATATTTTGTTGCATGTGATTCCAGAACAGACTGAAAACGATGTTATTCCGAGACCTTGTCCTGATGATCAAGTAAGTTATTTAACTACTTTATTCAGAAGAAATTATTTTACTTCTCTTTAAAAATTAAAAAATGTTCATATTTTGTGTTTACTTTATTCTTTTGCTTTTTTAAGGGTCTTTGATTATATTTACGTCGCTTCTGGAGCCTTTATTTTTGAAGATAGAAAAAATGTTTTATATAAAAATTGAGGCATTTTTCCATGTTATCTTTTGAAAGTATCAGTAAAAATATACGCATTAAAAAAAGGGAAAAAATTTTAGCCACTTCAATTTTTTTAAATGGAACACCCTGTATATTATGAGCTACAACGAAAGATCTATTTTTGCTGATTTCAAATATATAAACATTGATGATATTTGGGTGAACCGTTTTTGAGATATTTTAGCTTAAATAATAAATAAATTGAAAAAAATCATACAGATATCAAGAAAGCCACGAAAACAATAAAATTGTTATGTTGTATAAATTTATAATTTAGTTATTTTCTACATATCCTCCTTGATTTTGGATCAATTTAAACAAGACGCACAATAGCTAGTTTTGTTCTTCTGAATAGCCCATCGATAAAAAAACAATATAAATAATTCTTAATAGTTAAAATGATAAACTTCAACTTTATACAATATGGAGACGTCATATTTATCAAACATAAATCATAGCAATTCAATTGTTTCCATTGCTTTCTTGATAGCAATATAAAATTTTTTTGCAATTTATTTATAATTTAAGCTTAAATATCTCAAAAACGGTTCACCCAAATATCATCAATGTATATATATTTGAAATCAGAAAAAAAAGATCTTTCGTTGCAGCGCATAATATACAGGGTGTTCCATTTAAAAAGATGAAGTTGCCTATATTTTTCCATTTTCTTATCGAGATATTTTTTCACTGATACTTTGAAAAGATAATATGGAAAAAATCATACAATTTTATATAAAACATTTTTTCGATCTTTAAAAATAAAGGCTCCAGAGGCGACGTAAATATAATCAAAGACCCTGAACATTCATTAAAAATGTATACAAAATCATTCAGTAATAGTCCTTATTAATGCAAGATTTTTTTGTATTAAATGGTTAAGGTATAAGCAAATAAATACACACAAAGCAAAGGGCTTTGCCAAAGAGAAGGGAAAAGAAGCGATGCCTACTTTGAGGAGTGGCACTCGTTGAATTGAGCATTTCGGAATTTCACGTCAGTTCACTACCATTCTAGAATTTAAAAATTGGTAGTGCGCATGACACAAAAATCGAAAGTCAGTTTCACTTTATTAAAAAGCAGGTTATGCTGTATAACAATAGGAAACTTAAAGCTAAAAGTCTATATACAATAACTTTGGAATGTACAACACAAATAAATGAACATGTAGCTCTGCAGCACACTCAAGACAAACTACATTATAAAATCGTCAGGTACAATAGTTTTGCTTAGGAACTTCTCGTGGTTGTAATGGGTGTATCTTCCTAGGTAATTTCTTAGTTGCATTTTAAATTCCCTCTGTGCTCCAATGCTTGTAAGAGTCGTAGGTAGTTTGTTGTAAAACATTTTTTCTTTATGGCGTATTGTATTTTGTGCCAATGGTAGTTTCGAGTGTATTTCTCTGTCATACTCCATAGGAAAAGATGTCTCATCTGTGGTTAGTTGTGGTTAGTTATATATATATATATATATATATATATATATATATATATATATATATATATATATATATATATATATATATATATATATATATATATATATAATATATTATATATATATATATATATATATATATATATATATATATATATATATATATATTTATATATATATATATATATATATATATATATATATATATTTATATATATATATACATATATATATATATATATATTTTTATATATATATATATATATATATATATATATATATATAATATATATATATATAAATATATATATAATATATATATAATATATATATATATATATATATATATATAATATATATATATAATATATATATATAATATATATATATATACATATATATATAAAATATATATATATATATATATATATATATATATATATATATATATATATATATATATATATATATATATATATATATATATATATATATATATATATATATATATATATATATATATATATATATATATATATATATATATATATATATATATATATATATATATATATATATATATATATATATATATATATATATATATATATATATATATATATATATATATATATGTATATATATAAAAAAGGAGGGTCACTTATCTAAGACTAACTAATCACGAAATCTCGAAAACTACTTGAACTATGAAGATGAAATTTGGTGGTAGATTATAAGTAGGAGACGTCAGGCTAAGAGAGGTTTAAATGTTGTATGTAGGCTATTGTTTACAATTAAATTTATCCGTTTTTTGAATTACATCCGTTAGGCATACAAGTTGGTGTAAAAAATTGTTGTTTAATTATTCAGAAAAAAAAGGTGGTAGTATTTTTGGAACTTTGTCCACTAAGGAGTTAAAAGGGGAGATAAAAGTTTTTTTTTTAATTTTTTATTTCTGTACTAACTATGAAATTGTAACCACTCTTATTCGGTCATTTTTTACGGAAATATTTTTTTAAGTGTAGTTTTGAAGATTGCTTATAAAAATATGATATGTACTAACCTATTAACAAACCCAGTTTATATTAAAAAAATAATAACAAACGAAATACGATAAAATAAATAATAGCACGACGCGCGCCACTTCGGAGTGTTTGACGGAAAACGGAGCGTGTGACGATGGGTCGCGCCGGTGTAGAAGGGCACATAACTTAAGTATAGCTACCCGAACAGCCAGATACGTGAGGGCAGACGTCGTTGTGGTACTCATCAAGTTTACGAAATTTTCTACGATTTATGGTCCGTTGCTACTTAATTTTACAATTTGCAATATTTTGGGACAGGAAAACAGCAAAAGAGCCATACCCAGTCTACACGGCTTAAAAGCTATATTAATACATATAAACCCACACTTTTAGGCCAACTTATTGTTTTAAACAACTCGAAACAAATAAAAAAAAGTTGACTAGATAGGTCGCTTAACGCATCATAAGTCTCATGTTAGTGTCTTTTTTAATGAGTGGGGAAACGCCTGTTGTTTTTCTTTGTAAGATTGGATGCCTAAAACCAAAATTCATTACAAAAAAAAATTAAGAAAAATTATGATTTTCAATCAAATCATCAAAGTTATTACGCTTCTGTCAGATATAAAGTTCAAAATATTTCTATGTAACTCTATCCTAATGCGTGTTGTTAGACTTGCGATTAACCATTTATTAATTTATTTTTTCACGATACAACCTATTATGATATCCATTAAAGCGATTAAATGGGAAATTAAAGCTAAAGCATAAAATTATGTTGATATATGTTTACGGCAATTCATTCAGTTTTTAACAGTGGCACGACAATTTCAATGGCAATTTATAATCGCGGTTTTGTAATCAGCACCGAACGATATTCCCAAAACAAAATTATTCATTCACATCGTTTTCGTCGAACATGACGCGAATGATTGCGTTTTGAAATTTTATGGTGAGTGAGTGTGTAATATTTGTATGATAAAAAATCGCGAACGTGAAAAATCTGTTTAATATTAAATTTGTTGTTATATATTTGTTACTAAGTTAAGGTTGTTTTCGTTGCTACTTTGAAGGGTATTTTCCCTAGTGACCAGGATAGTTAGGATTTGTGAATGATTAAAAAAAACAAGTTTTTGGTTTAAAATACATTTTTTTATTTAATATAATCTCCCTGAACTAAAAAACACTTGTTCTAGTGATCTTTTAATTTATAGATTACTTTCCTATATTCATAATCCGGCGGTCTGTCGAAATATGCTCTGATGAAAATCGTTTTCCATGCATTAATTTTTCGAGATGTGAGAACAGCAGAAGTCAGAAGAACCTAAATCTGGTCAGTGGGGTGAATATTGTAAGGGTTTGTTCTTTAATTCGATGATTTTTGATAGGATTTTTTGTGCTGTGTGACAGAGTGCGTTATCCTGATGAAAAATGGTTTTTCTTCGAACTGAACCAAAAGGTTGTTGTTTTACCAGTTTAATGCTTTATTGTCAGCTAAGATTATACGTCTTTTCGACAAAGCAGAATAAAACTATAATAATACCAAAGAATAATAATAAATTATATCATATTATGAGAAAAAAAGGCAATACATATGCCTTTCCAATAATAAGTTTTTGAAAGACAATTTTAATTTATGGGTACTAACCATATTTTTTATACGTTGAGAATTTTGTCTAGTATTGTGCAAAGAGTTTCTAATGTTTTAAAACCAATATTTTTTGTATAATAAAGATACTGTTTCTAAAATATAGATAGAAGTAAGTGTTAAAATTCTTTTTAATACAAATATTGGTTTGCAAAAGTCTTTGGACTTAGCTTTGCAAATGTAACGAATTGTTCTATATTGCAAGAAAAATACTGAATATAATAGGTGCTGATAAAAATTTTCCAAAAAACAAATCCCATATCTTAAAATCGATCCGATTAAAGCCAAATAAATAAATTTCAAAATGAAAAATTCCCCAATTTAAGAGAATATTTCACTAATGTATAAATTTTCCCATAAGACACTTTAAAAATTCAAAAATTTCAGCGGAAATTTCACGTTGCCTAGACAACGTGGTATTTCCACTTACTTACAAATACAGAACAATCGATCCTGTTTGTTTGTATTGTCAATTAGAAACGTCAAAATCATTCAAAATAAGTCGATTTGGTCATGTACACCATGAAGAAACAGATAAAGTAATTAAATAAGCAATTTCAGTTATAGTTTTAATTATGCTACATATGTTTGAAATTCAGTTTAACATCGACATAAATTCCTAAAACTTTAATACATAGAGAGGATTTTATAATTTCATCATTCAAAAATATGTTATTAAGTGCACATTTGAATGTTAAGATATTAGTTGTGGTTATTTGGTTGAACCAATTTAAAGAAGCACCACGAAATTCATAAATCTCAAGTTTATTTTAACAGAATACATGAATACATAAACAACCAGACCAAAGTTGCTTTTGCATTCCAAATAATAATGCAACACTTTGATTTCTGGTCAATTCACTTTCTTTTCTTGCCTCTTTTGGTTTAGGGTCATGCTGATAATCCTAAGTCTCATCCATAGAGTAAACATTTTTTTTAGAGGGCCCGCAGTAAAACTATGTAACTGATAGAAGGAATTTCCCAATTTTTCTTTTTATTTCTATTTGGCATATAAAGTCTTTTTCGGCAGTTTTCGCAGTTGCCGACTTAGAAAATAAACGGGGGATAGACAGACCTTTTTGGGTGATTCTGACTTTCGCTTCTTTTCTATTATTGAAAATTTGCATATTGGTTTCCCTATTTTCATTTGTTCTTTTGACGTTTGATATTTCGTAGTTGGATATTTCTTTTGAGTGTTATGTTGGGCACTTATTTATTGTAAGAGGTTTAAAGTAAAAAGAAATAAAAATCGTTGTTTCCCTAGATAATTTTGTACTAGCGTTCAGCCTAAAAATTTAATAAATTGCTTGTTAGGTAAATTAATGAGTCAAAACTTTTAAATATTTTTGAATTTTAATATTGCCGTTCCATTTCCTTCTTTTCGTCGACAAAAACTCCTTAAATCCATAATGAATAATATAACAAAATTATAAATATCAATAAAAAAAAGTGACACAATTATAATACAAAAAGTTTTTGTTGACATTTTTCTAACCACAAATTTTCCTCCTTTTTGTCTTTTTTTTTTTCTAGGCTTTTATACAATTAAACGTTTTAGTTTGGATAGTATAAACGAAGAAGGAATATTGGTCGAGTTTTGCTGAATTTTATAGAAAATTGTTTACATTACCACTCCGAAAAAAAAAAAAAATTATTGTCTTTCATATCTATTTTTATTTCTATCATTTTACATGGTGCTTTGTTTTTAATTAAAATAATATGTTTTCCTTTTCAGAAAGGGGAAGTTGAGATGTTTGTCGATTCAAAGTTTGTAACCATATATCTTCGGTAAGATTATTTTGTCCCCCCCGATTTGGGTCAAAAGATGCGGAAGGGAATGCACAAGGCGATAAAAGAGGTCGAAAGAGGTTTCCCGAAGGTCCCCTTACTGGATCCGGTTAAAGATATGAAAATCAGGAAGAGGACTTTTTGGACATTTTGAAAAAGATCGGGATATTAGAAAAAGAAGTAAGAACTAATGAACAATATGTTTGGGAATATTAACTATTAAGTAATTTTTTTAAAGGCTTTTCAACATCCAATGCACAAAACGAATCTTAGACACGGAATAGAAAAGTACGAGAAAAAAATGATATGCAAACAGCATTGGGCTTTCAGACAAAAATTTTGGATGCCAAATCGGGGCAAGCAGTTAAAATGCCGGAAAGAGTTTTGAGGAGATTGGGATACTGTACCAAGCGGACGTTATTCAGGAAGGGGAGAGTGGCAGGAATTAAGCAGGTAAATAAAGCAATATTTATCCCAAAATTTTAGTCTAGGGACCATTGTTTATGGCCGAATTTAGTCCACAAAGTTTCACTATGTATTTTTATGTATTTAAATCAGCTGAATTTGAATTTCGAACGTGCTTATGCTTTGGAAGTGACAGAAATTTGTTATTAACTATTTATTTGTTTTAAAAGCCATAGAAAACAATCTACAGGGGTAAAAAGATGAAAGCTCACGATTTTAATGGGCGGTAGGAAGCTAAAACAAGTCTAAAAGTTTATATACATATGTGTTAAAACTTGACAGGTTTTCCGATATGAAAGTTACAATCTTTGGTAGCAATTATTTGTGTAAAATTAACAATTGGAACTTTCTCTTACTCGCCATCGGTAAATTTATTTTAAATGTTTTATTTAACAAATTAAAAAAAAAATGTTTACCCAGTTAAAATTTTTAAAAAACAGTTGGCAAAGACTACCCGTAGCGTGGAGTCCGTCGCGGTATTTTTGTCCATTTTTTATTATGTGGTTGCGTTTAAAATGTTTTCAAAGGTTTAAAGGTAATGTAGCTGTTTCTTTTTTTATATAATTAGAGTCTTTTAATTCTTCAAGCAAAATAAAAATCTGTTTTAAAAATTAATTTGTGTTCTTAAAATGTATATTCATTTTAATTTTGTGGTAAGTAGATATATTTTTTAATTATAAATAAAAACCCCAAATAAAGTAAAAGAACAAAACGTATTTTTTACGCAGAGGGAGGCTCGTTCATGAGAGCTGTGGAGCTGGATACCGTCCAAAACAATTATAAAATAGGCTAAACAATAATTTATTGTTTTTTACTTAAATTATGTCCAAATTAAATATTAAAATAAATTGCAAGAAGAAATTTTTATTATTTTCTAATTTTTTTGGAGGTTTTGAGCTCTTATGCACTAGATCCTTAATTAAATAAACATATCTTTAAAAAAAGGTAAATATGTCAAACCTAGCAAAAAACGTTCTTGTTCGATTCGATGTGATGAAGCGGGGCGGGGCCATTTTTTTTTAAACGAAAACCATATTTT
>JAHBCN010017688.1:37702-40202 GCA_019359885.1 Listronotus oregonensis
AAAAAATATAAAATTAAAATAAAAAATACATTATTATTATTATTATTATTTTAATGATAAAAAAAAACATTTCAGATAAAACCTTAAAAAGCTATTAGACCACAGTTCTTATATTTGGACAAAAAATTTTTTTTCTTTAAGAATTACAAACTTTTTTTTTTTTAATAATTTTCTTCATAACAATATGTTCTCAGTCAAAACAACCCCCTGATGGCGAATCTTTTTTTAAAATTTTGAGTTTTCATTTTTTTTTACGCCTTGGGCCATAAGATCGGGGTAATCGGCCTTTTCACTTTTAAATTTTCACCGCTAAGCTTGGGTAAAAAGCCCTTTTTTTTCCTTTTTTTATTTCCCTGGGGGAAACTTTTTTATTGAATCATGAGGATTTTTTTAATATCCCAGCCGCATTAAAAGATATTTTAGTTTTGCTTGCCCCAAATAAAGGTCTTCTCCCGGGATGAAGCCAATTTTTTTTGGGGGAAATTCTTTATTTTGGTTTTAAAAAAAATTTTTAATTTTTTTTTTAACAAAGCGAATTTATGAAAAAAAAATGTGATGTGTCTTTGGTAGATCTAGCTTCAGAATTTTAAAATTTTTTAAAGGGGGAGGGGTAAAAAAACCCAAAATCTATTTTTTTTTTCAATTTTTTTTTAAAAAAAAAAACTTTTAATTTTATATATTTTTTTATTTTTCTGCAGAATAGAAATTTTAAATAATTTTTAATTTAAAAAATATTAAAACGGGAAAAAACGTTTTTTTTTAATTTGCCTTTTTTTTTTAGAAATATTTTAAATATTTTTTTTTTATTTTTTTTTCTTTTCAATTCGAAAACACAGTCATTTTCGTGTGGGAAAAAAAGTCGGGAAATGCTCATCCCTTAAATGAAAGTTCTGCGAAAAAAGGGTCTTTTAAATCTTTGGCGTTACAGAATAACCTCAACTGGCCCATTTTATCCATAGCTTCGCAGCTTCAAAAAGATTTGGGTTTCTCTTAGCCGAAAATTTTCTTTTTCAATCTTTCACTCTGTATGTATCCCAAATAACCCTCTTTAGAATATTGTTCCATTCTGGGGAATGGCGTCCCCCTTACCCACATTCTGGACCCTTCCCCGTTTTTTAAAAAGAAGAAAAGGCCCCCCTTTTAGGATTAAACTCCCCCCTAGGATTTTCCCGGGTTCCCAGAGGATTGGCCATATAATTCCTTCTCTGGCAGCTCCCAACAGACAACACGTTGCCTTTTATATCCTTTTTCAGTTCAGTTAAAAGGCCCCGAACTTCCCCTTTTTTTCGTTCCTTTATCCCTAGAGTGTCAAAACTATGGAACCTGCTGCCCGCAAAATTTTTCCCTTTTCCTCCCCCCAAACTCCAAAAAATTTTAAATCCCGGGGAACAAACTCCCTCTCACCCACACGAAGACCCCAGGTCGTTAGTCTTTGGCATCAGCCCTTTGGGGGCTGTCCCAAGATTTAAAAAAAAAAAAAAACCAACACTTCATTTTCGGAAAAAAAAAATTATAAAATTGAAAGGTTTTTTAAAAAAAAAAAAAAAAAAAATTGGAAAAAAATTGATTTTGAATTTTTTTGGCTATGTATATAGTCTCTTACATAATACTATTCTATTTAGAGTATGTTAAAAAGTTGGAAGAATATAATGCCATCGAAGTAAAACAAGACCAAATTGCTACCTACATGCCATAAAAACGAACAATGTCCTGGGAGAACATTTTTAACTTATCTAACTAAATCACATATTTAATACCCTTCATGCAACCGGGAAGTTTTCAAGGTATATAATAATAATATGATAAAGTTTTAACTTTTAATATATTTTAAAATAATATTTTACATTCAAATAAACATTAAAGCACCAAGACTTCTGGAAGTGGGGAAGTAAATAAAAAACTTAATACATTAATATACAATTATATAATTTAATAAATATATTACAACAAAAAAAAAATTAATAAATCAATAGGAAAAAAAAAAATTAATATTTAGTTTATACTTTATGATTTTTTACCAAAAATAAAAATTTAAATTTGATCATTTATTCTAAAAAAAAAATTAAAAAAATTATTATTAAATATAACTTTTAATTTAAAATTTTTTTTAAAAATAGTTAAAAAATATCCTTTTTGGGGTTTTTTAAAATATTTCATATGTAATAAATTTTATTATTAGTATTATTAATTTTAAATTTTTATTTTTATCATTAGATTTTTTTTATCCATTTGTATAAGTTTGAAATATAAAAAAAGCTTTATCTCAAATTCCCATTATTGCGACATTCACCGCCCTTCCAAAAAGTGAATCTGATTCACTAATAAAAAATCCCCCCAAAAAAAAAAAGGGGCCCCAAAAAAAAAAAAGGGGGAAAAAATTTAAAAAAAAAAAATTAAAAAACCCCCCTTTAAAGCCCTTTTTTTTTTAAAAAAAAAAATTTTTTTTTTTAAAAAAGGGGGGGTTTTTTTAAATTTTTTTTAAAAAAATTTAAAAATTTTA
>JAHBCN010017688.1:42702-52970 GCA_019359885.1 Listronotus oregonensis
AATTTTTTAAAAAATTTTTTTTAAAATTTTTTGGGGTTTTTAAAAAAAAATTTTTTTTTTTTGGGGTTTTTTTTTTTAATTTTTTTTTTTTTTTTTTTTTTTGGTTTTTTAAAATTTTTTTTTTTTTTAAAATTTTTTTTTTTTTTTTTTTTTTTTTTAAAAAAAAAAAAATTTTTATTTTTTTTTTAAAAAAAATTTTAAAAAAAAAAAAAAAAAAAAATTTTTTCGGAAAAGGGGGGGAAAAAAGGGGGGTTTGGGGAAAAAAAAACCCCAAAAAAAGGGGGGGGGGTTTTTGGTTTTTTTTAAAATTTTTTACGATTTATGGTCCGTTCTACTTAATTTTCAATTTTTTTTTTATTTTGGGACAGGGAAAAAAGCAAAAAAGCCATACCCAGTCTACACGGCTTAAAAACTATATTAATAAAATAAAAAACCCCCACTTTTAGGCCAACTTATTGTTTTTAAAAAACTCAAAACAAATAAAAAAAAAATTGGGGTTTGTTGCCTTTTTTTTTAATGAGTGGGGGAAAAGCCTGTTGTTTTTTTGTAAGATTGGATGCCCAAACCCCAAAAATTAAATTTCGAAAAAAATTTAAAAAAAATTATTTATTTTCAATTAAATTATCAAAGTTATTAATTTTTTTAGATATAAAGTTCAAAATATTTCTAAAAGAACTCAAACCTAATGCGTGTCGTTAGATTTTCGATTAACCCTTTATTAATTCATTTTTTCAATTTCAACCTATTATGATATCCCTTAAAACGATTAAATAAATTAAAACAAACTAAAATTATTTTGATATATGTTTCCCAAAATTTATTAGTTTTTTAAAATGGCACCCCAAAAAATTTCAATGGGAATTTATAAACGCGGTTTTGTAATCAGCACCGGACGATATTCCCAAACAAAATTATTCATTCACATCGTTTTTGTCGAACATGACGCGAATGATTGCGTTTTGAAATTTTATGGTGAGTGAGGGGTGTAATATTTGTATGATAAAAAACGCGAACGTGAAAATTCTGTTTAAAAAATTAAATTTTTTGTTATAATTAAATTTTTTTTAATTAAAAATTTTTTTCGTTGCTACTTTTTGGAAAAGGGGGTTTTTTTCCCCAGTGACCGGAAAAGTTAGGATTTTTAATTTATTAAAAAAAAAAAGTTTTTTGGGTTTAAAAAACATTTTTTTTTTAATTTAATCTCCCTGAACTAAAAAACACTTGTTCTAGTGATCTTTTAATTTTTGGGTTACTTTCCTATATTCATAATCCGGAGGGCTGTTTTGAAATATGCTCTGAAAAGAAAAATCGTTTTCCATGCATTCATTTTTCGAGATTTAGAACAACAGAAGTCAGAAGAACCTAAATCCCGGTCAATTGGGGAATATTTTAAGGGTTTGTTCTTTAAATTTGATGATTTTTTTATAAGGTTTTTTTTGCTGTGTGAAGGGGAAATGCTTTTCCTGATAAAAATGGTTTTTTTTTCTCTAAACTCGATCCCCTTTTTTAAAAATTTTTTTAAAACCCAACTGAACCAAAAGGTTGTTGTTTTACCAGTTTAATGCTTTATTGTCATTTAAAATTATACTCTTTTTTGACAAAACAGAATAAAAAAAAAACTTAAAAATTCCCCAAAGGGAAAATTAAAAATTTTATCATATTATGAGGAAAAAAAACAATACATATGCCTTTCCCAAAAATAAGTTTTTTAAAAACAATTTTTTTTTTATGGGTACCAACCATTTTTTTAAAACTAGCAGGTGAATGATTTAACTTTTTTTGGTTCATCAAAAATTTTTTTTTAAAACAGAACGTGGATTTAAAAAATAAAAGTTGAGAATTTTGTCTAAAAAAATTTTGCAAAAAAAGTTTCTAATTTTTTTAAAAAAAATATTTTTTGTATAATAAAGATACTGTTTCTAAAATATAGATAGAAGTGTTTAAAAATTCTTTTAATACAAATATTGGTTTGAAAAAAGTCTTTGGACTTAGCTTTCAAAAACGAATTGTTCTATATTGCAAGAAAAATACTGAATATAATAGGTGCTGATAAAAATTTTCCAAAAAAAAACCATATCTTAAAATCGTTCCGTTTAAAGCCAAATAAATAAATTTCAAATGAAAAATTCCCCAATTTAAGAAAATATTTCACAAGTAAAAATTTTTCCCCCATAAACACTTTAAAAATCCAAAAATTTCAGCGGAAATTTCACGTTACCTAGACAACGTGGTATTTCCACTTACTTACAAATACAGAACAATCGATCCTGTTTGTTTGTATTGTCAATTAGAAACGTCAAAATCATTCAAAATAAGTCGATTTGGTCATGTACACCATGAAGAAACAGATAAAGTAATTAAATAAGCAATTTCAGTTATAGTTTTAATTATGCTACATATGTTCTTTGAAATTCAGTTTAACATCGACATAAATTCCTAAAACTTTAATACATAGAGAGGATTTTATAATTTCATCATTCAAAAATATGTTATTAAGTGCACATTTGAATGTTAAGATATTAGTTGTGGTTAGTTGTGGTTGAACCAATTTAAAGAAGCACCACGAAATTCATAAATCTCAAGTTTATTTTAACAGAATAGCATGATATACATATAACTAACCAGACCAAAGTTGCTTTTGCATTCCAAATAACTAATGCAACACTTGGTCGATTTCTGGACTCTAATTCACTTTCTTTTCTTGCCCCTTTTTTGATTTGGGGTCATGCTGATAATCCTAAGTCTCATCCATAGAGATATAACATTTTTTTTAGAGGGCCCGCAGTAAAACTATGTAACTGATAGACAGGCAATTTCTTGCCAATTTTTCTTTTTATTTCTATTTGGCACTATAAAGTCTTTTCGGCAGTTTTCGCAGTTGCCGACTTAGAAAATGAAACTGTAGGGATAGACAGACCTTTTTGGGTGATTCTGACTTTTGCTTCTTTTCTATTATTGTAAAATTTGCATATTGGTTTCTCACTCGCGTATTTTCATTTGTTCTTTTGACGTTTGATATTTCGTAGTTGGATATTTCTCTTGTGCAGTGTTATGTTGGGCACTTATTTACTTGTAAGAGGTTTAAAGTAAAAAGAAATAAGAAAATCGTTGTTTCCCTAGATAATTTTGTACTATGCTGTTCTAGCCTAAATAATTTAATAAATTGCTTGCTAGGTAAACTTAATGAGTCAAATACTTCTTAGTAATAGTTTTTGAACTTGGATTTAATATTGCCGTTCCATTTCCTTCTTTTCGTCGACAAAAACTCAACTATGCAATCCATAATGAATAATATAACAAAATTATAAATATCAATAACGAACAAAGTGACACAATTATAACCACAAAAAGTTTTTGTTGAACATATTTTCTAACCACAAATTTTCCTCCTTTTTTTTTGTCAGGCTTTTACTACAATTAAACGTTTTTAGTTTGGATAGTATTAAACGAAGAGCAGCGAATATTGGTCGAGTTTTGCTGAATTTTTATAGAAAATTGTTTACATTACCAACTCACGAAAGAAAAAAAAATCTATTGTCTTTCATATCTATTTTTATTTCTATCATTTTACATGGTGCTTTGTTTTTAATTAAAATAATATGTTTTCCTTTTCAGAAAGGGGAAGTTGAGATCGTGTCTGTCGATTCAAAGTTTGTAACACATATATCTTCGGTAAGATTATTTTGTCCTCCCGATTTGAGGTCAAAAGATGCGAGAAGGGGAATGCACAAGGCGATAAAAGAGGTCAGAAAGAGGTTTCCCGAAGGTCCCCCCTTACTGGATCCGGTTAAAGATATGAAAATACAGGAAGAGGACTTTTTGGACATTTTGAAAAAGATCGAGATATTAGAAAAAAAGTAAGAACTAATGAACGAATATGTTTAGGAATAATAACTATTAAGTAATTTTTTTAAAGGCTTTTCGAACATCCAATGCACAAACACGAACTCTTAGACACGGAATATGAAAAGTACGAGAAAAAAATGATATGCGAAACGGCATTGGGCGTTGCGAGACAAAAATTGTTGGATGCCAAATCGGTGTTGCAACTTGACGAGTTAAAATGCCGAAAAAGAGTTTTGAGGAGATTGGGATACTGTACCAATGCGGACGTTATCCAGTTGAAGGGGAGAGTGGCATGTGAATTAAGCAGGTAAACCAAAGCAATATTTATCTTCAAAATAATTAGTCTAGAGGACACCAAGTTTTACTATGTATTCTTATGTATTTTGACCCGCTGATTTCGAATTTTGGACTTGCTTGTGCGTTAAAAGTGACAAAAATTTGGTGTTTAACAAGCCATATAAAACAATCTACCTATAGTCCAAGAAAATAGATGTGAAATAAGAATTTGAGGTTAAAACTTAAAACGAACTTTTAATTTTTTTGAATTCACCCCGGAAGGGGAAAAAAAATTAAAAAAGGTTTTTTTTTAAATTTTAGAAAAACGGTAAGTCCTAGAAAAAAAAGTTTTAAATAAAAGTTGTGGCGTAAAATTCTACATAAAAATTATTTTAAAAAATTTTTGTCCTAAAATAAAATTAATAATAGGGTAGCTAAAAAGTGGGGAAATCAATCTTTAAAAAATCATAACTTATTAGAAATTTAAAAAACTCATTTTTTTAAATTATTTATTAATTAAAGACTTTATGAAATTTAGAATAAAGTTGTAATTAGAAAAATAATCTAAGAAAAATGTTTTAATTTAACTATTATTTTAAAGTTTTAACATCAATGCTCTAACTACTATCCCAGTTAAATTTAATTTTAGAAAAAAAGTTGTATAATCGATTTTATGTAAATTTACGTTCTACAACTTTTATTTAAAATCTTTTCTAGAACTTACTGTTTCTCAAAATTTAAAAAAACACTTCCAATTTTCGACTCTTCCCGGGGGTGGATTAAAAAAAAAATTACAGTTATTTTAATTCTTCAAATAACATATCAAAAATTTAAGTTTTAACCTCAATTCGTATTTCCACGCTGTTTCTTGGACTACTACAGTGTGGAAAAAAGTATGATGTTACTGATTTTATTGGGCAAAAGTGGAGCTCAAAACAAGTCAAAAAGTTCATATGACATACATGTCAAAACTTGACAGATTTTTTGTCTGAAATGCGTACCACTTGGAAAGTTTCGTCTTAATCGCTAATCAGTAGATTCATTTGCTTATGAAATAAACTAAATTTTAAATGTTTCAGTCTACAAATAAAAAAAAATGTTTCCCCCAGTTAAAAAGTGCTACATCACGAATTTAATTAAAATAGGAAAAAATATAGTGATTCTTTCTGGTACTAGTCCCGCCCGTTCAACAATCAATTTTAGTTAGAGAGTGATGGGCGAGCGATTAAAGATGTTCATCCCAATCTTAATTTGACTTGGGGACGGGCCGGACTTTACTTACTATAATGCGATACTTTTGTCTAGGACTGCCGCGAGAGAACTTCCTTAATACTTCGTAAAAATTTAAAAGTTTCTTATGATAAATACAAAATATTAGTAATTTTTGAATATTGTCTTGATGGAGGATTTTTTCTGTGCTGTTTTTAATTAAAATACAAAAAAACAGAAAAGCCAAAAATCTAAAATATCTTAACAATTTATTGTTACAAATTGACTTTTTAATCAATTTTCTTAGATACATTATTTTTTTTAGTGCCGATGAACTACTGATTACCGAGATGCTCTTCAATGGTCTTTTCGGCACCCTGACACCTCAGCAAGCCTGCGCGTTGCTTAGCTGTTTCGTTTGTGACGAAAGGTCCGGAGGGTGGCCTAAGTTGAGTGAAGAATTATCGGGGCCTTTGAGACAGATGCAGGTAAGTCAGTAGTTTAATTTTAAGGTGGGTTCAAACAGAAATTGAATTTAATTTTAATTTAACCTAATTTATGTTTTAATTTTATTTTTTCCACCCTCGTTCATACAAACATTTATGAAACTTAAAAATATTAAATTTAACTAATAAAATATGTCTATTTGCTTCTGCGCAAAACAAATATGTCATTTTGATTTTATTTAAATCAAAATTCACAACCTAACTAACAAAAAACAGGTAAATAACCGGCTGATTAGTATTTGTGCTGCTAATTGAAATATTGAAAAAACTTCAAAAGTTTAAAAATTCGGTATTAATTGCCAGCTGATTTCTCAAGCATGCGCATTACCGATCATTTAATTTAATTTAATTCTAAAACATAAAACTTGGCCAACTTTTAAATTAAATTTTAAATTCGGTCATCTGTATGGACGTCTCAATATGAAACTGTTGATTTAACTTTTGAAATTAATTAAAATTAAATGCTAGATTAAATTAAATTTCTGTTTGAACCCACCTTTAATTATTTTAGAAATTTATTTATTTACAAAAAAACGTTTTAAAGTAGAAATGGAAATGTTTAAAGTAGAATAAATATTAATTTATATTTAGCTTTGAATTATCAAATTAACATTTAAAAAATGTATTAAAGTTTACTTGTCAAATTTAAAGTTGACAATTGAAGATGTGAAATGTAGACTAATTTATTCTGTCGCGGTATATCGCGTTATTATCCTTTTTGAGTTCGTACAGTTTTACTTGATTAAAAAAAACTTTGTACCGGAATAAGTCACAAGAAAATTTTTATTTTGTGCTATTTTTGGTTTTCTACTAATTTTTTACTCAGTTTTCGGTGTTGCTTAACGTTAATAAAAATATTGCGCCTTCCAGCATATTTTTCTTATATATTGTTTTAAGTCAACATTTGTTATACAGGGTGTCCGAAAAATATGGGTACACAATTTTATGACAGACTCTTGACGTCAAAATAGGTCGATTTACGCCAACCTAGGATAATATATAAGAAGGTATTCCAATCCTGCAATGCATGATGGGAAATGTATCAAGCGGTGGCGCCCCCACGAGTGTGTCTTGCACACTAAAGTATTTTTATCCTTATTTTTATTATTTCGAAAGTTAGGATAAAAATACTTTAGTTTGCAAGACACACTCGTGGGGGCGCCACCGCTTGATACATTTCCCATCATGCATTGCAGGATTGGAATACCTTCTTATATATTATCTTACGTCAACCTATATAAGTAATTGATTTTGATGTTCATTTTTGTGTATAGTCAGACACAGTAAAATTACATTTTTTAGTGAAATAGTGGCCAGTTATATGGTGTAGAAAGGATTCAAAATAACTTTTTTTTTGATACGTCAAAATTACCAATTGGCCCATTGGTTGCCAAGATACAAGCTGACATACGCCCGTCAATAAAAAAAAATGGCGAATCTATAAACAATGCACAGGTTTATATGAAATTATCGTCTTATTTTAAATTATATTTTACTTATAAAATAATTTCAAAGCAAAAAAAAATTAATAATTTTAAACCAAAAAAAATTATATTTTTTGTTAAATAAATGAAATAAAAATCATAATTTTAAACAATTGCTAAGAGCATCAGAATGATCCATCTGCTATTTAAAAAAAAACTTTAGAAAGCTTAAGGCATCAAGGTCACCAAACAAAATTATCGCCTTATAGTAAGTTAAGCCCGACCCGTCCACAAGTCAAACCGAAATTGGGATGAACATCTTTTATCTTTGTTTCTTCCATGCCATCCGCGCCGAACTCGCCCATCTCTTTCTAACAAAAATTGATTGTTAAACGGAACGGGACGTATCATTATATGTTTTCCTATTTCAGTATTTGGAATGGAGCCCAAATTCAGCGCTGTTCCAAATAAGATCGAATACGCTTTACCAAAAGCTAGAGATTCCCAAAGCTTAAAAATATTGTTTTTGTTGGAGACTGTACACAAAGCACATGAGGTCTGTTCGTTATTTAGTAATATTTTACACTTTTTGGACCCACCTAGTCCTAAAATACACCTTTCATAAGGGCGATTACGTAAAAAAAGAATAAAATAGTTGTCACTATTTTTTAATAACAAACAGACCTTCTTCTTCCCTGAGAGCCGTCTTGATTTACAATTGAAGGCAGCGCAGCCTCTTGGTCTTTTTGTGCATTATCTCCCATTATCTTTTATACCAATCCCTCCCATTAGTCTTGTTCCTTCTAAAAATCTGTATAACCCCGAGACTGGTTGGTTGATATATCCTTGTGGCTCATTTTTGATTGCCCAAATAATGCCTGTTTTTTGTGATTCAACGATTCACATTTGTACCGGATGTGGTAGGTGTTTTTCCCCTCGTCGCAAAAAGGGGTTTTAAATTCGGGGGGCCTTTTGGTTAGGCCCAAAAAATACTTTATGCAAAGTCTTTTCCTACTTTCTGAGTAGTTCTTCCTTCATTCTTTGGATGGTGGCCTTATAAAACCTTTCCATGTTTCTTTCGGATCCATTCCCTGGTTTGCCCTCGTACTGTGATTTTGGTAGGTAAGTAGGTAGGTTTAAAGTGAGTGGACTTTTTACGCCCTCCACTGCGACCCCCGGGCTATTGTGGCCGACTTTTTTATTTCCTACGATCGACTCTAATGAATCCGATACCGATTGGGAGGAGTTTTTAATCTTCTTGTCGCTACCGGACACGAGCACAATGTGTTCTGATGTGTTCTGGTGTCCCCCTCTCCTGGAGTATGACGAGCAAAGATTAGATCCATCATGCCCTCCTCTCCCGGTCTAGTGACGTAGGTCAGGTCCTTTTTATAGAAACCAGATGTTCTTTTGAGGCCGCATCTCCGGCCTTATCCTATGAAAAAGGGCCATCCGCTTTCTGTTTAAAGCCAGGGAACCCTTTTTCCTATAAAGGCGGTTCTGTCCGCCTTTTTTTTTGAATTCAGGGAACCCTTCCTAAGCACCTATTTGTTCGGGATGGATTAGCCTTTTTCCCGTGAACCGGGGCCGGGACTTTTGGGGACCTTACGAAACGGATTCACCCCTTTCGGTGGCCACCTTGTCTGCTTGTACTTGAGTGGACCTCTGAAACGGATTTATCCGTTTCGGTCAGCGCACCTTGTCACTTTTTTTTTCCCATGTTTTTAGCAGGGGAAAAATAGTTCACCACGGCAGACCCCCCATTCCGGCAAAAAGGGAGATACCTGAAGAGGTCGCCCGTATCTCAGAGGACCAGGAACACCTGTTTGGCACAGACCTTCACTATCAGCACGGTATGCAACACCTTGAGTTAAGCCTTGTGTTCATCTTACGGGTCCGTTTCCCTACGCTAGCCAAGGAGTTGCCGAAAAAACCGCAATCTAGCGCATGTTCCAAAGATCCCTGGGGCCCAACCACAACGACGATGTGTGAACACAGCGGTTGGGTGATTTTTTGGGCACCCAAGGGCAGGTTTCCGGTCCAAAATAGGGAAAGGATTTGAGATCCCGTTTCCTAGCTTATCCCTTTTTCTTTTCCCAATGTCCTGGTACCACAGGAGAAACCTGTTGTTCTTCCCCCGGGCTTCAGTTTTTTTTTCATTTTAAATAAAATGTGTACACTATTTTTTAATTAAAAAACAACCTAGGAAACTTTTAAAAAAAAATATTTTTTTAAAAAATGGGAAAAAAATTTAGTTTTTTTTTTTTTTTTTGGGGAAATTTTTAAATTGGGGAAAAAAAACTTATTAACCCTATAGTTATTTTTTATTTGTTTGGGGAAAACCCTTAAAACCGTAGTTTTTAAATTCCCAAAAGTAAAACCTTTCTTAAAATTTTTAACAATATCTACTTGCTAAACAAGTAATTTTTTATATAACCAAGTTGGCTTAAATCAACCGATTTTAAAACCCCGGGGCTTTTTAAAATTTCTTCCAAAACCACGGTTGGGCAAACGGGCGGGACACGCTGTATATCTCCCAGAATAATGTTCTTCTTGCCAACTCTTAACCGCGAAAAAAAAAATGTATAAAGCACAATGATTCACACGGCTCTTTCTCTTGTCGATAGGACTTGGCACGAAGAATAGCAAAAGTTAGCACGGAAGCGCGTTTGCCCTTAGACGAGGAAACTTATGTGGAACAATTTAAGCCTTATCTTATGGATATCGTTTTTTCATGGTGTAACGGTGCTTCCTTTGCGGAACTGTGTAAAATGACGGATATCTTTGAAGGTTCTATCGTGAGGTGTATGCGTCGATTGGAAGAATTACTTAGGCAAATGGTTCAGGCGTCTAAAACGATTGGGAATATCGAATTGGAGGATAAGTTCAATCACGCTATTAAAATTATTAAGAGGGACATTGTGTTTTCGTCCAGTTTATATTTGTGATTTTTTAGAATTTGTTTTTTATTATTTCGCAACAGAGTACCTTATACGACACGTTTAAA